>JAKOGI010001808.1:120000-127500 GCA_029747015.1 Carnegiea gigantea | reverse complement strand
GGTCTGTGTGTGTGTGTGTGTGTGTGTGTGTGTGTGTGTATGTATATTATTTTTTAGTGTAAGTTTTTCAAATCTGTTTAAAGGCCTGATTAGCTTTGTCACGAGGTTGGGCATCAAGGGCTATCCATGCGGCTAATTTTGTACTTAACTATGCTAATTGGATTTCAATCCCTGAATCTTTTAGTCAAATTGATGGGAATATCGATGCCCTGAACTTGATGAATGATGGTGTGATTCTTATAAGTTTGTCTCAGTTTGGAGATATCTCGTCTCATATTTTGTGGACTCAAGTCAAGGACTTCTGCCTTTGAATTTTGTATGTTATCATCACAATGTTTCAAAGTCTCGTTTAAACTATGATTTTTGTTAGACAAATAGGACTGACCTGGAATGCGTAATTATTTGTCGAGAATAGGTTAAGTCGATCTAAATGTGAGGCGACTGCTGGAGTCACCTTTAGGGTTCACGTACTAAAATCCAAAACCCTGGCGGATGGTTAGGTAGCCATAAGAGGGGAATGGGAGAAACTGTGAGAGTATTTTTTTTTTTTTTAAAAAAAATCTCAGTAACCCTGCTTATTAATCCCCTACGACCTCCTTATATAAGTTGGAGGGAAATAATTAGGGTTGCCGCACTAAGCGGCTCATGTGGCCATCGGGCCTAAATATTAGGCTCAGCTAATAGCTCCCACTCAGCCACGTAGACCGCAAAACACATGCTGTCTACGAATCACAACTCTTCACGCTTCATACCAGGAATAGGACATGCGATCGAAAAGTAACAAGTAGTGTTATATTAAACTACCATCTAACTAACATAACACTTTTACAAAGTATGATGCCCCAAATCATCCTAAACATCACCAGTGGCATCTCAAATTTCTTATGCCATGATATATCATATGATTATATTCTTAATATAATCGCTCGAGATGATATTGGTGATGATGGATAGACTTTTCCTTAAACGCTCATGGTATTACATCTCAACTTAATTGCTTCCTAACGTGTTCTCGTCGAACTGTATACATCGTGGTCCTTGAAAAACATATTAAAGCAGTAACATGAAGCTTTGACTTCATGCCATAGATATAAGTCAAAGGGTCATCGTCCATAGGGTCACACGGTAACAAAAGATAGGGATGTCAATTGTCATTCTATGTATGGTCATCTTTTAAGCACGCACAGTATGAGATGTGTGTCATAACATAGTTCCCACTCAATTGGACTCGTCACTTTGTATGCTATGTGAAACGCCAGTCTAGATTTTCACCCAAAAATCTAACCTGAGCCACTAGATTAACATACTAAATGTCAATCTTGACACTCAAGATTTGGCTTGTTGAGGCTTCAATATGAAATCATATCTCATATTCAACTCCCTCGAGTCTCATCTTAGACTTACTAAGGTGACTATATCTTATCACATTCATATACTTTCAGTATGAGCAATTAATATTACACACTCAGTGCTAAAATGATTCAATCTCATCATTCCTTCTACTCAAGCGTCGAGGCGATTGCCTGTGTGACTAAGTCAATCTGAAGCCTGTGATATTTCAATATGCCTAATGCGCAATAATAATCTATGAACATTTTGTACATTGCAAAGAACCTTGTCCATCGCATGACAAGGTATGTCCCAAAACTGAACCTTGCGAATTCCTAGACTCAACATATGAGTTTTGAACGTGTCACTAGGAATAGGTTTAGTCCAAAAGGACATAAACACCTTCTTGGTGTACATATACTTTATGACAATATCTTTTGTTTCTATGGTGACACACAATCTACCTCCATACCTAATATTATTGTGTAGTTTTTGCTTCTTATTACATCATGACATGGCTCTCCCACCCAGGTTGAAGGCATGTCCTAGGGTTAACTTAGACTCTTCCGAGTTACTGCCTCAATCGACATTTTGAGGATCCTCTCAACTTGAGATCTTCCCCTTATAGTATAAGACTAAGTCAGCTGTACCATAAAGGTATCGCTCGACTCTCTTGACGGCTTCCTAATGTGCAAGTCTTGGGTTACTCTAGGAACAACTTACTAAGCCAACCGCAAAGCAAGTGTCAGGTTGTGCACATAACATACCGTGCATTGAGTTTTTTACGGCCCTAACATAACGTACATTGCTCATTTCCTCCTTTTCTTTGTCTGTTTTTGGGCATTGGTCGAGACTTAGGGTTAAACCCTTCAACTGGAGTGTCTATAGGTTTTTTTGAATGCATACAGAAGTGTTCTAAGACTTTCTTGATATATGGCTCTTGGCTCATACCTAAAAGTTTCTTAGGACGATTTATTATTAATTCCATGCCTAGGACATACCTGACTTCACTCCTGTCATTAATCTCAAAGATGGAGGACAACCACTTCTTAGTGGTTTCGATCATCTCTAAGTTGTTCCCAGCCAGTAGTACGTTATTAACATACAGGTTAAGAAGCATAGTCCCCCCGTTGATCTTTTGACATACATACGGTGGTCTTCTGGATAAGCCAAATGAAGTTATAACTTCATGGAATTTTCAGTACCAAGATTTGGAAGATTGCTTAAGACCATAGATGGACCTTTTAAGATGACATACCTTGTCCTCTCATCCCTTTAATACAAAACCAATGGGTTGATCCATATAGATCTCTTCCTCAAAGCTACCATTGAGAAAAGCAGTCTTTACATCCATTTGAAACAATTTTAAGTCCAAATGGGCAACCATGGCTAGGAGTAAGCGAATAGAGGCAAATCTCACCATAAAAGAAAATGTCCATTCATAGTCTACACCTTCAATTTTGTGTAAACCATTTTGCTACCAAACTTGTTTTGTACTTATCAATCAAATCATCTGCCCGATGTTTTATCTTAAAAACTTATTTGTTTCTAATAGACTTATATTGGGGTGGAAGATAAATAAGTTCCTAAACCTTGTTTCTCACCATCGAATCCATCTCATCCCTCATGGCGTCCATCCAGTCTTTGTGGTTTGGTAAGTCAATCGCCTCTTATAAAAGGTAGGCACCTCAATTTCCAAGGGAGTACATAATAATATTGCCTCTTCGATTTGGAAATGTTGTCAAGGAAATTTTCCATGCTCACTCCATCAGATCATGGGACTTTCACTGTTTGTCTACCTAGGTAGGGTGTCCATCCCCTTTTCTCTAAGAGGTGTAGGATCCTAAACATGTGAAGCTCACTCCCACTATCACTTTCGGTATGGGATTCTGAACATGTGGACTTACTGCATGTTCGAGAACTAGAGATTGAGGATGGACCTCACTCATAGGCTGACTCTCCTCATGTATAGGAGATTGAAGACGAATCTCATTCTTTTGAGCAGACAAGTCTCCCCCATCCCACTCGGGTAGGGAAGGCATACCATCTTTGGTGACTTAGTTAGAGTCTAAATTCTCCCCCTTACTGAAAGATGATTGAATGTCTTACTATAATTCAAATGGTTCAACATCCTTCTTGATTTCACCAATGGTCGGGAATTCATCATCGAGAAAGTCGATATTGCGGGAATCTGTTTCTGTTTATTAGATTGTGTGGGATATTTAATGAACATCATCTTGGTGGCTCTTAGACCAAGTTTTTCATGTTTGTGGGTTAGGTTATGCACATAGCCGGCCAAACCCTATGGGCGTAAATGGTCCAAGGATGGCTTCTTACCAAACCATAACTCATATGGTGTGGCAGGTATACTCTTACTTGGCACACGGTTAAGGATGTAGGTTGGCATGAGTAACTTATCCTCCCAAGACTGATTGGAAGGTTCACGTGTGCCATCTTTGACCTGACCATATCAAGCAATGTACGATTCCTGTGGTCGGTAACACCATTTTGTTATGGGGTGCATGGAATCGTTAGCTGTCTTTATATACCTTTTTCCTCACAGAACTCTCTGAACCTATCAGAGAGGTATTCACGACCACGATCAGTCCGAAAATTCATAACTCTTCGTTCCAATTGAGTATCAACTTTTTGCTACGAAGCATTTGAACCTATCGAGTGCCTCATAGCGAGGAATAGTAGGCACGCATACCCACGTTATGAATAACCATCTATAAGGGTGATAAAATAGATAGCCTCATGACGTACTTTAACATTCATGGGTCCGCAAATGCCTAAGTGGACTAATTATAAGGGACTAGATGCTCCAGTAGCCTTACTAGAAGGCTTTACTTTACCAACTAAACATTATTCACCTAGGCAACTTAAATCTAGTGAGTTGATCTAAAGGATCATCTCTAGTTAGGTTGTTCACTCTACCTTTACCCTCATGGTCAAGTCAAGTATGCCTAAACATAGAGTTCAAAGAAAGCGGCAAAGATGGAAGATGTCCTGATAAACAGAAATCAAGAGAGAAAACTAATATCAGAACTAAAAGATATAAAGGTACACGGCACCCTAAGAGTGTAGAGAGCGTCGTTGAGGAACAACTTATTTCCTTCAAGGGGTTTGAGCTAACATGATGCTATGTTAAGGACATGTTCCTCACTATCATCCCCTAAGACAACAGTCTTGTGAACCCATCGAGTAGCGAAGAAGGTTCACAAAATCAGCTCATCCCTGAACTATGTGTTTGGTTGCTCCGATGTCTAAGTCCACTAAGGAAGAAAGTTTGGTAACTACTGCTTGGGAGAACACATGTTATTCAGGTGTAACTGTGAAAGAAGGTACCTTAATTAGCTCGGGACGATCCCAAGCGGTGGGTTTCTTCTTTTCACAGTTATAGCACTTCATACGCACTGCATTCTACTCTCTATTAGCCTTGACCTTTTACTCATTTGGTAATACCATTCTTAGGTTGAATCCAGTCATACCGGATGCCAAGCTAATCCCACATGTCCTCGACAGTGAGATAGCCTTTAAATTCCCTTACCAGTTCATCATGCATACCACATAGCCAACATGCTGATCGGTCCTTCCTTAAGCCATTCATGGTATATTATTAGCCTTTCTTTTGATACTGCTCACAAGCAGTTACATCCATGTTATTCACTTCTTTGCCTATCCTAGGAGACTTTAAAAGTGATCGAGTACTCTAATACTTTACGTTTGTTCAGAAGAAGTTAAATCTTCTAACACTATGTATTATAGTCTAATGCTATCTTTATTTTCCATTGGTAAACCAATCACCAACCATATTTTAATTGCCATATCTGAAAGCACATATTTAAAAGACGGACAT
This sequence comes from Carnegiea gigantea, assembly GCA_029747015.1. Lineage (NCBI taxonomy): Eukaryota > Viridiplantae > Streptophyta > Magnoliopsida > Caryophyllales > Cactaceae > Carnegiea > Carnegiea gigantea. The sequence goes on along the minus strand of JAKOGI010001808.1, from coordinate 122,312 downwards.
TAGGCATGTTATCAGATAATTAAATTATCAAAAACTCCATCATTCATGTCGTATGATTAAAAATTTCGCTAAGCTCATAATCATCACTACAAGCATGAATTAGAAGTTCCCATAATTTAATTACTACATTTTTCCATAAAATAAAATTTATGGAGTGCACAACTTGTTAAACTAATTAACACATCTAGAAATATCACAGAGATATTTAGCTTTATAAAACAAATTTACATGGAGTTATATAAAACGAATTTATATAGTCATCAATATGTCATTTAAAACTCTATTTAATAACATATCAACTAAAAAGGAATTACACGTCGTAATTATGTGTGATACATCCATATAATGATACTCACCTTAATCAATATGAAATGAATTCATATAATAGGCTTATTTAGTGATATAATACATTATTATACATCAGGCCAAAAATTTACATTTAGCCGTGTAAAACATATTTACACAACGTTTATTTTTTATATGAAACTAATTTATATATTCTATTACTAAAACAATTTGTTTATTTTCTCGATATATAACACATAGTTATACATTGATCATTCTTTGATGTTATCATCACATATGGATGTGAATTAGGAGTTTCTTTAAGTTAATTATAAAATTTATAGAAGTTTGGTTAAACTTATTAGCACATTAATTGGTGACTATCACACATATATTCACTTTCAATTATGTAAAACATATTCACATAGGCTTTATGAAACTAATTCATAAGAAGTGTTCTCAACAAAGAACTCCTATAACATAAATTTATATTTAACTCTAATATGATTACAAAAATGACAACATGAAACATAAGCGTATGTTATATAAAACTAATTCATATAACATATTATTAAAATAAATTCGACATATAACATGCAGTTATATACCATAACTCTAATTTTTACATTACCATTACATAAACAATAATACGAAATAATTAACAACAATGATGTAAAAATATGAAATAAACTTACAATGATTTTCACCATATAAGACTGGCTTATACAATCATGAAAGTAATCACAGACTAGCCCAAATCATGAACCAGATTTATATGGGCCAGAAATAACCCGGTCCAGAAGAAAATGGATTTTAAAAAAGGGGATTAAATGGGCAGAAAATTCGAACAAACAAAAGCGCCAAAAAAATGAGGGCCTAACCGGAGCCTTTTAAGTGAGCAACACTTACTTACTCCCCCTCTTCACTAACCCTAATCTTTGCACCTTCTCTCTGCTCTCTATCTGGCTCTCGTTTTTCTCTCTCCTCCTCTCAACCCGCCATGGCTAGAGAAAAATGGAGCATTAAGCTCCGCCGACACTCAACCTTTTACGGCTGCTTTGTGACTCCCTTCACAGCCCACGTCGCCACCTCCACCCTGTCAAGGATGGTGAACCTTGGCCGAGAATCCCAGATGAGGAAAACCCCCCACCCGCCATCGAAAACCAAAGGAAAACCCACCAGCATGTAGATCGGCTGCAACCAAGCCAGAAAACACCATCTGTGCACCAAATGCGCCTCTCATGTGGTGGCGCGTGACTTACACGCGCTGCCATTCTGGTGGATTTCGCGGTTCCTTAGTCGGATTTGAGTAGATTGACGGTCAAGCGTGCGGTTGGAGGAAGAAGAATGGCCAATTAAGCATTCATCGAGGTATGTTCGTCACATGCACCACCCTTCCCCGGTGGTTTCTGATGGGTTAGGTCTCGATCTTAGTCTCTTCTACCCATTTCTCTTTTTTTTTTTAATATTGAGTCAAGGTTGAGATTTCTCCAAAAACCATTAAAGTTGCGTTTAGGTCCACCAACACTCCAGTCACATAGGCTTTGGTGGTTGGGAGGAGAAGGTTGTACTGGAGGGCGGTCTGGAAACTCGGGCAGAGAGAGACGTGAGGTTGGCGAAGTGAAAGATTTTAGATTTATGGTTTCAGGTCTAGGGCTAAATTACACCCTGTTCAATTGCATATATCAAGAATTATGTCTATGGACAATATGGGGGCATACCAAAATACACATAATAGACACTTTCATGATTTAAACATTAACTAAAGATTCACTTTTTAGTCAATCACCATTACAGACACATGCTTAAAACAACTCCATAATCGTAAATAAACATACTTCTGGGTAGTCATGAACTTATCATGAAAACTAGGTTTAATTAGTCGCATAAAGCCGTGAATTCAATTTTGCGTAATTATACTGAATTGAAAGATTACACCTTTCAGAGCGCATACAACATAGAATCACGTTTGGATTGATTTAGTTGCATGATTACAAAAAAACTGAGCATAGAGTCGCATTGCAGAT
>JAKOGI010001808.1:0-115000 GCA_029747015.1 Carnegiea gigantea | reverse complement strand
AGCTTTAGTTTCTTTAAAAATCGTAACGTATTTTCTTAAAAATAAATTTATTTTCAATGACCATCAATGCAATTTTTGGTAATCAATTCTAGTGGATAGAGGGATCGTGGCTTCATTCAGTCATCCTACTTATCTCACAAAGTTAGCTCATATATATATATATATATATATATATATATATATATATATATATATATATATATATATATATATATATCTCTATCTCTATATATATATATTATATATATATATATATATATTTATATATATACACACACGCACATATATATATATATATAGTTATATATATATATAGTTATATATATGTGTGTGTGTGTGTGTGTGTATATATGCATACATAACTACGTCCATATATTTGACGAAACAAAAAGTGCGTTGGAGGGGAACATCTAAACTCCTTATTTATGGCTACTAGTGTCTTGCCACCTACCTTGGCCTATTTGGATCCTTTCAAAGGTCCCAAGTTAATAAGGACTTGAAGGTTTAACTCCTAGAGCCTTATCTCCTTGATTCATCATTGGAATAACTTAAACCAAGGACTTGGCATTCTGGAGTAGATTGAGTTCGGTGTCTTGCTTTACAAAATTACGTCTTGAAGAAACTGAGCAAATAGATAAGTTGTTCATGGATTGCCACATAATCAAGAAAGTTTAAGATCTAGTTGGAAAACAGTAGTGGTTGCTACGGGTTGTACCTCCTTTCAGATAGTACGATGCTATAAAAAGTTTAAATAGGATCCTTTCAAAATTCGAAAGTCCCAAAGATTGTCACTTCTATTATGGATGATCTGGAAATCTGGAATTGCAATAGTTTTTGGTAACGAAATATTTAACCCTTTACATGCTTAATTATATCAAGAAAGACAAGCATTGAATGCAGAATTCGAACAATTGTATGTCAATATTGGTCGAATCCTAAAATAATGAGTGAAATATTGGGGACAAACTTTCATGCTAGTAGTAGAAGTTAGAGCACTCTAGGATGATATAATTAGATATGTCAATTCAGAAGGGCGGGTTAAATATGCATTGAGTGTATTTGTGTTCAGATAGAATATGGTTGGATGTATTACAGGTTGGGGTGAAACACGAGTGGACTTATTTCGATTTTGCAGGTTTCAGGCTGACCTAACAAATTTAGAGCACCTTTCTCTTGAGTTATTTTTGGTTAGTCAAAATTAAATAGCTCGACACATGTATTACTCAAATATCAGCATTTAAAGAAAAGCATCATAATTGTAATTTCTTAAAAGAATTATTAAAAATATTCAAACTTTTTAGTATGATACATGAACGTTATGTACAGGTGGGGAAATAATTGAGGCCCCTTTCAGTTTGATCGGTCAACTTGTACATTAGAATAAGGTCAATAATGAGCGGGGTTATTTGTAGAGTGATCCTTATAGAAAATGCTAACAAGTCTGAGTAGTTCGGTCTGCTACTAACCCATTTCATAATTCGATATTTTTATCAACTGACATACCATTCTTAAATCTGGTACACTTCGTTAATTGACCAACCTATCTAGATGATGTTAACAAGTTGGAACGTTTTGGTACATGAATAATCCGTTTAATAATTTAATTTTTAATTAATCTACCGCGCATTGCCGAATTAGGTACACTTTATTAATAGGCCGACCCTAACATAAACACCAGTTAGCCTATTTTCCATTAGTAGGTTCATAGTTCAAGAGTAATTAAAGTGAATACCAAATAACAGTGAATTAAAGAAGTAGAAGATATAATATTTAAGGTATAACATCAAGAATTTAGATTATCACAAAGTAATTTGTTTAAAATATGATTAGACATATTTATTTCATTAAATATATAACGGTATGACTTGTGCATCTTTGATATTTGTCCTATTGTAAATTGATTTCTCTATAGAGTGGATAGTTATTTCATGTTATGAAGTTATCCTATTTATAAGTTGTGTTTGATGTTATATTATACGAATGAAATTGGGAAAGAAATTGTCCTATCATTTAATTTGTGAAAATATTTGATACTTATATAATGTCTCTTTAAACTATTTGCTATAATGAATACCCATTATTTATTTTTGTAGGGTAAGTTAAAGAAAAATGAAAAAAATAAGAATATCACATTTGGGTCGAGTGAGCGGGTTCGAGTTTGGGTCGGGTTTGACTTGTTAATTTGCAAATTTTTTGGGTTTGATTTATTTCTGATTCAGGTTGACAAAATCGTATTAAAAATCCAAAATTTTCATGCGTATTTGGGTCAGGTCAATTTTGCTAAGTATGGGTATAATCCACCGTAGAAGCTGGATTCAATAAGATTGTTATTAAAAGTGACAACAATATAACAAGTCAACTATTGAAGGAAAAGATTCTGATTCCTTGGTAAGTTTAAAATATCATTGAAGATGTCAACACTTGGCTTGGATATCAAATTTAATTGATTATCAAACATATTTTAAAAATTTCTAAACCTGGGATCATTCTATCATAGCTTCACTCTCCTTTAATCTATGTTTTTGTTGCACATTTGCAAGTAATTGAAGCAGATAATGTGGTTGGATGTATTCTTATAAGAAAAGACACCTACCAATTACAAGTATATATTTATGTTGTTAAAAAAAGGAGAAAAAAACCCTCGCAATATTTTCCTACTGTGGGCCATCGGATATGCCCTAGTAATATTTGACCATCTTTCTCACAAGGTAACTTAGACGGAAATACTCAAATTTTTGTTAACTTCATTTTAAACAAGTTTTCAGTTATGGTTTTATTTCTTTGGTTTCAATTTTGCATTTATAAAAGAGACATATGTTGATAAATATGTTTCCATTTTTCAAGCATAAAAAATACCAATTTTGGACTTTTTCCAGCTTATGTTATAATATACTAAAGTAAAACGTTTCATTAAATTATGATCCATTTCAAGCCCTTTCTATGAAGCAGTCGAGCAATCATTGTTTTTAAATCTTAAATCAACAAGAGCCAACCTGTTCTCTCCCCCTTAAGTCTGCCTCTTTCTCTTCCATGAAAAAAGCCTAGTTGCATCCATCTTTTTTAAGAAGGGATTACCATGAGTCATAATTGCTGATAAGCCCCAATTCCCTCAAGTTTTAATTCCTTTCTTAATTTATAGGTAGATGTACTGGTAATTCTATACATCTTCTCAAGAAATTTCCTCTCCATTGGGTGAGAATTAGGATTTTTCTTTTTGTTTGAAATTTTATCTCCATTATGTGAGAGTTCCAATTGTTTCTTTGATATCAAGTTTGTCTTCTTATCTTAGTGCAAGTTTTGTGTGAGTTTTTCCCTTCTCCTAAGTGTGCGTATTCATAGATCTAGAAATATCGAACCTTGGAAAAAAAGTAATATCTTATCATATAAGACTTGATTGCTCGGATTGGGGCAGAATCAATCGTGAAATTTTTCATATGGTTCTGTTATGGTGATTTACCTTTCAATTATATTCTACCATATTAATAACGTGTTCGGCAACAACGTTTTAGGTAGCATTTGGCGTTTTGACTTAGTCAATATACTCATTAGTTAATTTTTAGTATTCGGTAACATAGTGTTTTGATTAGTATTTCAAGTGGCGTTTAGCATTTTAAGCAGCGTTTCCGAAAAGCTAATAGTATTAATATTTTGCATTCAAAAGTAGTGTTTCACATTTTTTTGCCAAAAAATATCATTTGGAAATTTTATCTTTGGAAATAATCTATATCCTTTTATGTCAATTTGCATTAATCAGCTGCGCCAATAGCTAAATTTGCCGAACACATTTTTTCAATTGCTCATCCAAGCAGTTATCTGCTAACAGCTAAATTAGAAATGCTATTCGCTACCTGAACAACTATCTGCTACTGAACCGCTATCTGCTACTTGAACTGCCGATTTTGCCGAACATGAACTAAAAAGATATCTACTCTATGGATTTATATTATAATTCATCCTCGCTCGCAAAAGATGCAAGGACATTTTCCTTATTAGATTATAAGTCATCCATGCTTAGAAGGTGTCATTCGACAATATATTTACTATTAACTTTATGGAGACAAGAATTTATGTTGATGTCTTAGATTCCTTCTTGTTAGATGATTTTTATTGTAAGTGCACTATGATTTTTTTATTAACGAAACTTCCCTTTTCTATCTTTAAAGAGGAAAAATCGATCTCTACTATAAAAAAACACTGATTATAGGCATATTTTCTTGGCAAGTCAATAAAGTACCAAGGAAGCTAATTTTTATAATTTGTTTAGACAAACGTTCCAGGAGGTACAATTTCTAAACAAAAAAAGTGGCCAGAATAAGGAGGTATCTCAATACAATAGGCGTGCCCTCAAAAATATTAAGTTTTCTTGTATAATAAAAAAGCCCGACTGCCTATTTGTCATAAAGCCTCATAGAGAATTCCTCACCCCACACCATCAGCACTTTACCTTCTCGAGAGAAAACTAAAACCATGGAACTCTAGCTTTACTGATTCATATGCAAAGTGAATTTTTTGATGATTAGGTGTTTATTTGTGATTCACGTATGTTTTTTTCTCTTTCTCCCTCTTTCAATTGTGAGCTACGGTGTTCCCTGTTGTAAATTTTTTTTTGAATTTCTCCTCTTGTCACTTAATTTGATCAACCTTTCTTTTGTCTCGCACAATCAATCCTATATGCTTTGGCATCCTTACAATCAAGTTTGAAAGCATTTGAATTGTCAATTACGGTGTTCTTTCAATTATGCTACTTCGCGGTTTCATTTTTCTAAGTTTAGATTGTAATTTTGGCTTTAGTTGTTCCATCAGCACTGACTTTCATCACCATCATCCAGTTGTTTGACTTGGCGAGCTTCATGTTCTTTCCGTTTAATTTACACATCATTTTTTCCCATTCTTGTGATTTGTGTCTTGTTCTATCATTCTTGAATTAAATATTGGTTTTTTTTTTTTTTAATCACAGATGAGAAAAGTTCATTGTATGAGTCCCTATTTTATTTGTTCTCTGGCTAAGAAAGCTCATAGTTAATTAATTAAATATTGATCATAGGTCAAAATAGGGATATGTGTATTATTAAATATTGATCAAGGAGTTGGTGATTGTGAATCATCTTGTGATTTATACTGGTTTAACTAAGACCTACATGTTCTGTTATATTGGCATGCCAAGTCTATTCAAGAGTGAAGGCAACTTAGTGTGCATGACATTACTTTATAACTAATAATCCCATTGCAAACCCATTGTTCTGAATGGTGTATGACAATTTCTTACATTTAATGTATTATATAAATTGACAAAATTATTTCATAGTGAAATCATATTATGTCTATACCATATTTAAGCACTCAAGTTTTGAGATTTACTGCTTATTTCTTATCGGGTAAATGTAGTGTTCACGTTCATAATTAACTAATAGAATTATTGCCTTTGTAACTAGACATGGATAGAGATTGGATTGATAAGCCTAGTATTCAAGCTTATATAAACTGTGTGAAGTTTTTTTATTGATTTTGCTACTAGACATAGAATGCGTAATGTAAAGATATATCAGCCGTGCTAGAAATGTCAGTTAAATTTTTATAGGATGGTGGAAGAAGTTGAAAGCCATATTTTATATAATGGTTTCCTTAAGAACTACAAAATTTGGAATCATCATAGGGAGCCAAAATTTACTCCATCTGAAGGCTCTTCTCAAAGAAACTCTAGTGAAAGGTCTACTAGTTTTTCATCAAGAATCAGGGGTGAAGATGATATGGAGGGAATGGTATATGATACTTTTGGAGTTGGTATTCCATGTGCTGAACCTGTAAATGGATCTAGTAATCACAACCAACCCAATGAGGTGCTTGATGATTTTCATAAGAGACCAAATTATGATGATCAATTTTCTTCTCATGATAAAGAAGCTAGGTATGAGAAACTGATGGAAGATTGTGGAAAAAGAACTATATACTAATTTGCTCTAATTTATCAAAGTTGTCCTTTATGTTGCATTTATTTCATCTTAAATGTATGTATGGGTGGTTTGCTAAATCTTTCACTAAAGTTCTAAACTTCTCATTGAAGCATTTCCTCAAATGAGTTCATTTCCTTCAACTTGGTATGAAGTCATTAAATTAACTAACAAATTGGGCTTGGGATATGAAAAGATACATGCTTGCCCAAAAGACTACATGTTGCACTGAAGAGAACATTATGAACATGAATTTTCCAGCAACTAAGGAATTTTGACATGGAAAACTACTGAGATGAAAGAAGGTGATACAATGTATCTTATAATTCACAAGGGCAAGCCTGCAAAAGTTTTACAATATTTTCCACTTATTCCATGACTGAAAAGGATTTGTATGTCATCCAAAATAGTAAAAGACATGATCTAGCTTTTTAAAGAATGGGAAAAAGATGGCCTTCTAAGACATCTTGCTGATGGTTTGGCATGGAAAAGCTTTGATGCCAAATATCCAAGTTTGGCCCCCGTAATGTTAGGCTTAGGTTAGCTTCTGATGGTTTTAATCCTTTTTTTATGCTTAATTCGACATATAGCATTTGGCCAGTCATTCTAATTCCTTATAATTTTCACCCAAGGTTATGTATGAAACGATCATCTCTCATTCTCTTCGCAATCATTCCAGGAGAAAAAGCACTAAAAATGACATTGATGTCTACCTACAACCTTTAATACATGATTTGAAGCTCTTATGGCAAGGGGTTAATATATTTAATACATTTAAGGGAGAATTCTTTAAACTATAAGAAGCTCTTATCGGGACTGTCAATGACTTTCCATCATGTTCCAACTTATCTGGATAGTCAAATAAGGGCTATAATGGTTATCCTTGTTATGGTAGCTCTACTCATTCTATATATGTTCCTTTTGGGAGGAAATTTGCTATATGGGCCATCATTGCTGGCTATTTGGTGATCATCCATTTTGTAATGATACAGATCCATCTGATGGAACCATAGGGATACGAAATGCTCCACCTCAATTAAGTGTATCTAAAAAATAAAGCAACAAGAAAAGGTTAACTTTAAGTATGGTAAAACTGGAATATGTTCTAATAAGAGAGCGAGAGATAATACAAGTACCTCAATAGGTGGAGTATCATTAGGTGGTGGTGGTGATGATACAAGTGAAGTTGGAGAATTTAAGGATGATCCTAATATTGTTATAGAAGACCAACCTACAACAAATTCCAAAGTGCATTGGAAGAAAGAAAGCATTTTTTATTTTCTATATTGGGAATACAATCATCATTGCCATAACTTAGATGTGATGCATATTGAAAAGAATGTGTGTGACAATTTATTAGGAGCTCTTTGGAATCTTGATGGGAAAAGTAAAGACAATAAGAAGGCAAGAAAGGACGTTGAAGCCTTGATGATAGATCACATCTTTAGCCAGTTGAATATCCCAATAGAAACCCTACTTGACACCTGCTGATTATACTATCCCATTGCAAGAGAGGGAGTAACTCTTAATTTGAAAACATTGAAAGTTCTTGATGGATATGCATTAAATATTTCAGTATGTTTGAATATAAAAGATCGTAAGATTTCTAATCCTAAGAGTCACGATAATCATATTTTGATACAAGATATCTTCCACTTGCTTTGCGAGCATTAGGATCTGCAAATATTTTTTAAAGCATTATGCTCCGAGGTTCTCAATTGTAATTAGCTTGACAAGCTGCAGTTACATATAATTGTTGCTCTTTGTTCCTTAGAGAAAATATTCGTCCCTAGTTTTTTTGCGATCATGGTCCATCTACTTATTTATCTTGTTAAAGAGGCTAAGCTAGGTGGACCAATACATTATAAATGGAAGTACCCAATAGAAAGGTAAACATCCATGTGAAAAGCCTTTTCATTTTTCCCTGTTTTCTTCAACTTTTATAGGACTACTTACAGATGTTATGACTTTTTCTAATTATGAACTATGTTTAAACCATTCTTTAAGGTTTCTAGCTCGCTTAAAAGCTCATGTGCGTAATAAAGTACAACCAAGAGGGGTATGTGGTAGAAGGTTATCTTATAGAGGAATGCCTTACCTTTTGTTCTAGATACTTTAGAGGTGTGGAGACCATTTTTACTAGGTTACAGAGGAATGAAGATGACTTAGTAGATGTAAACCTGTATTTGTTCAATTCTGGGGGTCTACTATCTTAGAAAGCAGTAAGTTGTTCGTCTTGATACCAAAAATGTTAATCAAGCACATCAATATGTGCTACTTCATTCTGATCAGATGAAAAGATCTTGTGAGTAAGGAACTATGATGTGCCATTTGTTTATGTTGTATTTCTAAAAGTTACTAATAATCTTTTAAGTTTACCATTTAATGTAGGGAATTTTTGCATAAAAAATGACTAGAATTTCGAAGAAATCATGTTCTTTTAATCAAACACCTAAGAATAATTGGATTGTGAACAAGTTTTCACAATGGATGAAAGCACAGGTTACAAAGGCATAGTCATTTTAAATATAAACTACATTTAGATTTTCCTTAACAATTATTTGTTAAAATTATTTAATATTTTGAATTTCATTATATACATCTTATTAACAGAAGTGGTGAGAAAGGAAAACTAATGAAATCTTTAGCTTTTGTTCTTAATCCCATTGCTAAAAGACTTAAGGCCTTTATTATCAATGGCTATAGGTTCCATTCCACTGATCGTAAAATCAAAAGCAAAAATCAAAATTCTGGCATCATGGTGGAAGCCGATGTGAAACTTATTATGGAAGAGTAATAGATATTTACGAGTTGGATTATTACAGTCATGGCAAGGTGGTAGTTTTTCATTGTGAATGGGTGGATATTAATTCCAACGTAGCACTAAAGCGAGATGCAAATGGGTTTACGTGTGTGAGCTTTCCAAAATTAATTCACACAGGTCAATACTTGAAGGATGACCACTTCATTTTTTCTTCTCCAGCAAAATAAGTTTTTTTGTGTAGAAGATATGAAAGAAGAAGGATGGTTACATGTGATTAAGACCTAGCTACGGGACTTATATGAGTTATAATAAGTTTTGCTACATATTTATGATGATGACGATAGAGACACCTACACTCAGTGTTTACGCTAGCTTTTATACCTGATAAATACTCTTTGGTTGCATTGTTATAATTATTTTTGTTTGTTTGTGACTCTGTTTTGTTTCTTTTGAATAGCTCATAGCAATCATTTTCTGTAAGCATAGTGTCAAGTAATATGTTCGTAACTTTTCATATTTTAGATTTTGTACACTATTAGTATTGTAATTTTGCACTTGACACATATATTTATCACAGGTTAGTATTTTATATTGTATATGTTCTTGTCCTTACTATTTTATATTTATGTGTTTTTCTCCTTTGTGTCATATATTAATATTGTTTTTATATTTCACAGTTTGTTTGAAGGCCAATGAGTTTCCAAAGCAAGAGAACTAGAACTAATGTTCTTCTTAATTAGACAACTGAAGATGGGAATCCTAGAGCCAACCATCGCCATTGACAAACTGTAGAAAGTGTTGCAGGCCATGCTAATAGCCATGTGGCCAGAAAATCTCAAAGGTTGTCACAAAATCCTAGAAATGTTAGACCTATATCTCATGAGCAAGCCTCCCAGAGAAGAAGAATTTCTTCCTTAAACGAGGATTCAAACATAGTTGAATCCACTAGTGATGAAGATATTGATACTTTGAATTGTGATAATTTTTAGATTCCAGAATGGCTTAATCATATTACTTTTGATGGATGGGAGAAAGTGGAGATAAGGGATAACTTCTTTGTCATTGCTCCCTCATTTTAGTACTAAGGAAGTAAGGTTTTTTTTTTTTTTAATCAATACCTTTTTAGCTTCATATAACCCATCACCTATATTTGTTTTGGCATTTTGTATGCAACTTGCATGACATAAAGTATCTTAACAGATAAGGATGCCAACAAGAAAGTAAGAGGCGACACAATATACTTTCGAACCATGTTCGGACTTTGCCACCAAGAAATAGGTCCGCTATTCCTTTTAATTCATTGAAGCAACCAATTAGAAAAGAAGGCACGTAATAGGATGGATTTTTGAGGACACTGTAAGGAATGATGATCTATGCCCCATTGGTGAAGTTGATTGGAACAAGATAGATAAAAGTTATGAAGGTGATACTGTGGCACTAGTTCGGGTGAGTTCAAATGTTTTATATTTTCATCTATGTTATTCACTTTAACTTGTATACACGAAACAACCAATTACATATTTGTTTGAATTTTTCTTGACAACATAGGAAGAATTTGTGCTTCCTCCACAAGAGATTATCAATAAAGTATTACTTGGACGTGTCAGTAAAATGTGGAGGAATTATAAATGTTAACTCCGGAAAATATACAAGCTACCTTATCGTACTAAGCAATAGGTCATTGACAATCTCCCTAATAAGATTGATAGATCTCAATGGACAAAAGAAGTGAATTATTGGTTGTAAGGACCACGAAATCTGGGGAGCCTATCTTGGGGGTGATTCCCCCACAAATGGTTGGATTCGTTTGCTAGGTACTTCAATTTTTTAGAAGTGGATTTATTTTTTTTTAACTTTTTTTGCAAAGCAAAAACAACCACAGCTGGCCTGTATGACTGTAGGAAACTAGGCCTTGGCCATAACCAAGGAACCTGGGTAGGTTCCCTAGCTAGAGCTAGGCCCAGCCCCCGAACCTGGTCTTTGCCAGTAGCTCAGCCTAGCCCAATTTTTTTGCACAGGACTGGTCCAGGAATCCAGGATAGGCTCCTAGGCTAGCTCCAGTCCTAGATTCTGGTCTAGCCATAATCTACTGTCAGGATCCAAATTTGCTAACCTAATTCCAAAGGTGGGATAAAGGAAAAATAAGAAAAGGCATTACATTTCAGCTAATAGAGTCACTAGTAAGTTTTAGGAAAAACTTACAAACCAATTATACTCTTTGAAGTAAACCACTACCGATAGGGATAACCAAAAGGGACACTAAGGGGGACTATTTATTCACTTCAAAAAGGTTTTCAAAAGGACCCCAAGAAATTACTAGTGTGGTGACCATCTTGACTCCTTAGTCTCGAACATAGGGTTTTGGATTCAAGGGCGATGGAACAGTGATGTAATAGGCTACATCACATCACTGCCCGTCATCACTGATGACCTCTACTAACCAACACGAGAAATCAAAACATAGTCATACTATCAGACAATCATGTAGCAAGTTAAAATTCTCCATTCATATAAAATCAAAGCACAACGTTCATCAAAAGAGAGTAAAAAGATAAACAATTCAAATTATTAGAGCGGGTAGGGATGAATGAATTAAATGTTACATCTTTATCAAATTGCAATTAACTAAATTAAACAAAAAGGAATAAAGAGAAAGGGAAAAAGGTTGTAAATAGCACCCTCAGGATGAGCCACCTGAATCTCATAGTGATGCATTCTTAAATCGTTGATTGATTTCACTTACTAAACTATGGCACCTTCACCTACAAAAAGAAACTCTAAAGCTCTCCTCTATATTTTCTAATGCCTTGTTTGTAACTTTTAATGATTATCACCATTAAACCAAAGAATTAGCCCCCTTTATATAGTGGTTGAGGAGGGTAAGTGAATTAATATAGGAAAAGGAATCCTACTTCTGCTCCACTAGGCTTAATCTAAATAGGTTAACTTAATAAACTAGAATTCTAATTAATTAATCAAAAGAAATTAATTTAATTAGAACTCTACTTAACCATACATGAAAAGCTAATTCTACTAAGGGTTTGTTTAATAAGCCTAATCAGAATAGGACTTGGTAAAGCAAAAAGAGAAATTTTGGCCAAGCACCCAGCCAGTTTCTGCATAATGGTGTAGTCTTTTCCGCATGGACCTCCTTATTTTATTATAAGACTCAATTTTTTTTTAGCATAGTACTCTGCTGGGCCACTAAAAGTGCAAGTTGGGGTATTATTTTCATCTTTGGGCTATTAAAAATATGATGCAATTTTTATGCGTCTACAGTTAGCTCTACTTTGGCCGAGCCGAAGTACGGCAAAGGTCAAAGTAATAGTCTTCACTTGTACTTGTCTGTCTGGCTATGCAATCCAAGCTTGACCGTTGAGGGTCTTAAGATTTGGTGCCCTCCAAATTTCACTGTGACGATGGCCAATGATGTAGAAATCTAAACCTGACCGCTGATAGTCCTGAGATTTGGCAATCATTAACTTTTGCCATGACAGTGGTCGATAATGTTAAATCCAAACCCGACCGCTGAAGGTCTTGAGATTTGATGTCCTCTAACTTTTGTTGTGACGATGACATAATGATATCCTATTATGTCGGGAGCCAGCAGGTTCTTAATTTTATCCTTTCACCATATTAACGGACCTTTCATCGGTCTAGTGGATTTCCATGTTGTTGAAGGAATGGACCTTTGTCGGTCTAGCAGTTTTGCTTGTCATTGGATCAGCACACCTTTTGTCAGTCTAGCAAATCTATCATTTCCTCGGATTAGCGAGTTTTTTGTGAATATATCCTTTCACCAGATTAGCATACCTTCCATTGGTATAGTGGATTTTCTTGTCGCTGGAGGAGCGGACCTTTGACCGATCCACCAGCTTTCATTATACCTAGAGGAGTGGACCTTTTGCCAATCTAGTGGATTTATGAGTATGCCCTTATCGAGAGCAAGCAACGACCTTAGTGGTGTGGATTTCTGAAGATTTGTGGTTGGATCCATAAGAACTTGGTGGCATCTGTGTTTGAAGACCTGTAGCTAGATCTTCGAGAACTTAAGGGTGGTTGGGCTTGAAGACCTGTTCGCTAGTCCTTGTGATTTTGTTGGCTTGTAAGCCTAAAGGCCTGTTGCTAGGTCCTCGTGATCTTGTTGGCGCTTAAGGCGGAAGATTTGTAGCCAGAGCCCTTTGAACTTGTTGGCATTTGAGCTTGAAGATTAATCCTCGTGGACCTTATGGCATGAGATATTAAGATTTTAAATCTTTAAGTTTAACCCTTTTATTGGTTGGGCATTGAAGTTGTCTCCTTCTGATGGGAGCTTGCTGAATGTTAAAATATCTTAGACATTGAGATGTCCAAGGATAAAGAGGATGAGGTGCCCTTCTATGTTAAGATAAAGAGGATGAGGTGCCCTCTATGACTAGATCCCCTTGAGCTTGGATGCCTGATAAGCTTAATGTCTTGAGTGATGATGCTTACATAAAGTATGCTTTGAGGTTGGACTCCCCATTTTGACTGAGCTTGATTGAGGCCCAGAGTATAAATGTCTTTTGTGACAGTTGTTAATGCCATCTTTATTCATGGCTAACCAAAGTTGTGTGTCCATCTGGTAGGGTCATCATGAAGGCTGATTGCACTCTTCTTTGATCCAGGGTTTTCAAGTGATTAGGGCAAAGAGCGGTCTAGTAAACGGGCTAAAGACCTATGTGTTGATACTTATGCAATTGTTAGCCTAGATTAGACTACACATATATGTTGCCTATGCAGTCTTGATTGTGCTGACTATACAGACATGATTGTATTGACTATCTAGACATATGATGGCCTAATCTTGTATGCACACAGGTCTCATACTAAGTTTGGGGGTTCATTGGATAACACCTGATTAAGGTATAGAATATGATAGGTTAGGCACAGTGATGTTCTGTGGCTTAGAATGAGGAGTAAAAAGTCATATGAATGTTGGGTTAGGCCGGGTCATAGGTCTTAAGCTAGCCAAGATAGGGAATCTTTCTTTCAAATGGATGAATATCCTCTAATTTTGTATTAAAGTGCTCTCATTCTGAAGAAGCTCCCCGATTTCTATTTATTATAACAGAAGCCCTAGGTGTGTGAGAATAGTGATAGCCTTACATGATTTTGTAGTTTTAGTTGGAGTAGCCCTCAATCTAGTTGAATAAATGTGATCCTTCCCATGTTGGAAAATATTTACTAGTTGGCAAACCCTAGCTGTGTAGGGATGTGGCAGATGAACGTACCTTTCTTAGTGCTGCCTAGAGTAGCCTCTATCTTGGTATAGAGAATACGGTTAGCTTCTTAGCGAGAACTCTTTGCCATGATGGAAGCCCTAATTGTTTAGTGAAATATAGGGGAGAGGCCTATCTTACATAATGGGTGAGTGGCCACTTAGAAAGGATGAGAATGCAGAGGGACTATCTACTCTTGAATGGTGGTCATAGCTAAGTTAAATAGTATTGACTTTTGGTATGGAGATGAAATTGGAGGCTATGATGATTTAAAGCAATAGGAACTATTAACATTTTGGTATCTCCAACCTTAGCGCCTGAATTGTTAGGTCCAAAAAATAGAAAAATAAACTTTTTGGTCCCTATAAGTTTGAGAAAAATGACTTTTTGGTCCTTTTTATTACTATTTTGGCCCGTAACTTTCAGAATTTTTCAACTTTGGCCCAAATGGGGTATATTGAGTAATTTTGCTGTTTTTTGGGTTTTTTTCAAGAAAGATGCTTGTTTTAAATGATTTAACTTCTTATAATGACTTTGTTGGTACTAGTTATCACAATCTATTACATATATCTAAATATTATATTTTCTATGATTAGATGCCTATCATGCTTAGCAAAATAACAAGGCTTAATTAGGCAGTTTTGAGCGTTACCTGAACTTAGTCAGCGCTGAACCATGACGTTCCTCTAGTTTCTAGTTTATAGAGATTACCAATCTCAACCAGTCCTTCCTTAGATCAGGCATAACATGAATATATTTCGTTTCTTGCCTCAGACTATAGTCACTAATAAAATTTTATAATTTTAATCAAGAAATGATCATGTTTAGGATATAAGATTCGATTGACTGGAATACTTTTTTTATTGAAATCTTGAAAGTGAAAATATTACAATGGAAAGATTAAAGTAGGACTTAAGATACTAAGATCATGAGAGATGCACGCTCATAAAGAAATGGAGAATCATACTTCTCTTTTGCTCAAGTATGCCCAAATCACCATATCCCCTCTGATCACTCGATCTATCTTTGTATATAGGCATTGGCTACATAGGATGCGCTGATGGCTACAGTACACTGATATTTCACATGGCGACAACTACCTTCGCATGGCTACAGTGAACTGAATTATTTTACTAACTTGAAACTTAACCAAATACAATGATTGTGCAATAACTATTTAGAGTGCTTAATGTTGACAAGACTGATAATTCATATTGAGATTCTGCATACCTTTGTCTCCAATTATGTTTTCTAGTCCGTCATTACCTAGAAATTCATCAAAATCTTTATCAAGTTGAATATGCTTTGAATCTCATCTTTCAAATTAAAGACGAAGATATTTTTTTTCTTTTTTCTGATAACAATTTTCTAACTCCAGCCTCAAAGAGATAATCAAAGACATCTTTTAAAGTAGCTCCTTCTACATTCATATATTTGCTAAGATTAGTATGATAAATGAAAGCAATGTTCCCACAAGGCATAGGTTTTTTTCCTTGTTTAATTAACGCCCATAGTTGGTGATAAATATTATAAAAATTGGTGACTCTTGCTAAAACTAGATCACTAACTACTTCTTCTCATTCTGGAAACTATTCTTGTCATTGATCATTAGGATCATCTAAATCAACTAATTGAACAGGATAATGAGCTGGTTTAGCTTTTTTATTTTCATACTTAATTATTACACAATGTACCTTGACATGCAGGCTTTTGCTGTATGAATTTTTGTTGAAGTATCAGGAGATGTAAGAATCCAATGGATCCTTTCAGCATGCATTGTTGAAACTTATTTAGTCTTAAGAAGAATGAGTACTTTGATATGGGATTTCCATGAGGTAAGCTACCATTTCATATTTCCAAGCTTTCATGATGGGGTTATTTAAAAAGATTGAATTAATTGGGAATCTACGAATCCAAATCTATGTGTAAAGAAAACCATAGTACTCCATGACTCTCCAATATCGTAAGAATAATTATAATAGTAGCCGATGTAGACTGCGTACTAGTCGTTGAACCATTTTGTTGAACATGAGAACTTATTTTTTCTTGAATATCATAAGGACACCTTAGGTAATTCATTTTTAACTCTAGAAGGTAGAATCTTTGTACTATTAGATAGGCAAAAGACTGTAGACCGAAGTGGGATCTGCTTTTTTATAGAATTATAAAATATCCATGAGAATTCTACTAGAAGGAGAAACCCGTTCTAGCAGTAATGACATTACTATCCATTTATAATGTCCTTAAGGAGCACTAAAAGTACTTAAACGAATGCCTTCTTTATCCATTTTTATCTGTCAATATCCACTTTCGCAATCCATTTTTGAGAACCAAGAGGCTCCTTGAATTCTATAGAAAAGTACTGTTTTGTTAGGAATATAATAACTATCAAAGATAGTACTATTGTAAACTTTTTGTAATTGATTACCATTCCACCTTTTCCACTTTTCTTTTTAGCATGATTTCTTACCATAAAAGCGAGATTGGTGTGAGGACTCTTATTTTTTCTGATTAACCTTTATTCAAAAGTTCTTTGATTTGCTTGTCATTCTTGGATATCCTGATGTGTATACACTATTTGTTTGACCCTGATAATAGCATTGGATTTAACAAAGGGATTTTTGCAAATGTCATATCTTTATCCCAAAATTAAATAGGACTATCAGAGTAGAGTTCTTTGCATAATTGCTCTTGTTGTTCAGCAATCTATTCTTTAATGGATAACTCAAGTAGTGAGATTATTAGTGCTATCTTATGTTATGCAGGTAATATCTTCTCACCACGCTGGCTGCATGTAAACTCAATCTTCTGATGAGTGTAAGCTTTATTTAATTTATTAATAGGATATGGTTGACCATTTATTATGAACATTATTTGGCTTATGGTTTGTATACCATAAGAATATAGCCTCTGAAATTATTTCCAATAATCATATCATAAGAGGGTTGATCAGTATCCCATAGAATTGATATAATACATTAGACTCCTGCTATTTCTATGGATAATCCTCCTATGGTTTTATTGTGGCTCATAATACCATAATTATCTATCCTTACTTGTAAAGGGTTCTTGAACTTTTTCCACATAAATTCTGGAAATAAAGATTTTTCTCCAAAACAAACAGAACTGCCACCATCGATGTAGGCACATAATTCATATTTATTATATCCCTCTAAGTATACATTTATCAGGATATAGATACTATTAGGGTTTGTATTAGTGATTTTGTAGCATATTTCCATAGTTATATTTTTGACCAATTCATCCTTATATGTGGACTCACTAGCAGTTCTTATTTTGTACCTAATAACTTTCCTATCTAGACTCGTACTTCAGTCTATACTATATCTTGAGGGCTCAAAACTCATTCTAGTTGTTTCACTGATCATACTAATTGTATCATCTTCTTTAAGCTCTTCTTTAGTTGCCAAAGATCCTTCTTCCCCTTCTGATCTTGTACTCATGGCTATTAATAATTGGGATTTTATGGAAATTTTACCATTCTCATTAATTGTTATTACATTTTTATTATTGATTTGAGATTACAAAAGCTAGATATCCTAGACCTATCGATCTTTATCTCTTGCAGATCGAATTATATCTTTTGAATTTTTTGCATTGGCATAGGACTTCCAAAATTTTCTGTCTCTATCATTAGTTATCTTAGTCTTTGGATTTATAGTATTATTTAGTGTGTAGATCATTTTTCAAAATATCCTTAATAGGTATCCTCTATTTTTCATGAATTTCCAAACTGTTTTTATCTTAAGGGAAGTTTTTGACAAATTCATCTTTTAAGGTTACATAATATCTAAGTCGGCAATCGAATCCTATTGATCCATTACATAAATTGGCCTTAATCCTTGAGATAATGTGATTATTAAATTTGTTATGCCTGATACCATAGAGCAAACTATAAAGATCAATATCTTTGCTATAATACTGTAACGGAGTAATTTACACTTGGACACTTCAACATGGATATACGTATACAATCTATCTTTGTTATGCTTAGAGATATTTTTCTAATTAATAAGATTAACTTCTCCCACATCATACTCATAGTCTTATCTCCTTCCATTATTTCACAGACGTACTTGCCTTTTAATTGAAAGCTGGATTTTTATATATCATATCTTTATGAATTGTTGGAAGACGCAATCTCCTTTGACTTCTTTGTTCTCATTATTCTCTTTGAAGATTACCAACACAAATTAAATTATTTTCATCATGTGACTAGTTTCTTCATAATCATTTTTTTTTCATATTCATCCTCCAATACAATACCAACAATTTCCTTGTTGTTTTTCAGGGTTAGATCTAGTGCTTCAATGTTTCTATAAGCTTGTTATTCATCCTATTTTTACATTTGTTTGCATATGCCCTACTTCTCCAGTTACCCAATAGTTATAGTTGTTTTTTTCGGTAGGACAATAAGCGGCTTTTCTAAAAGCTCTTTGTTTTTTAAGGCTTGGTTTTTTATAATATTTTCTTCATATTTCTCTCCCCTTTTCTTGTTGAAGCTCTTTTTCTTATAAAATTTTTATTTTCTTCTGTTCACATGTCTCTTTCTCTGTTGGTGAGGATTATCTTAATAGGTTAGGAATTGTTTCTTCATTTTCTTTTGTGTTGGAGATCAAGATACTGATCATTGACTCATTTTCTTAAATAAGAGATTCTTGCATCAAGAGTATCAATGACATCTGCTTCTCAAGCTATGTAATTTATTTTTCATTGACTATAGAATTGATTGGATATGGTAATTTATCATAAAATATACCAAAATTATTTTCATTATGCTGAATTTTTTAATAATATTGACTACATTCAGCAATATAATTCTCCAGATATCTCATATCTCATAATTTTATATTGTGAATGTTTCTTTGCCATTCTCTAGCTTTTTTTTTTTTTTGGGGGTGGAATCAAGTTTAGCTTTGACAAATTCAGTTTTAGTTTCCTTACATAAATTTTTGAACAGTGTGGCTATTGTTTCCATCATTCTTAATATATTTTTACCTTCCTTATTTAACGAGTCATACCAATCAGCTATAATACCAGAAAAATAATGTACGATATAAGTTCAGAAAATTCCCAGCAGACCATGTGGTATTCAGATTCGAGATGTACACTATTCATGCCCCTTTTTCAGTGCTCAAATATTTCTTTTCTACTACGAGCTCCATCAATGTTTAACATGTATCCTATTTGGCTAATTATGGTAAAGCCAATTTCTTTAATGGATGTGGTTTTTCTTAGGATAAACCCAAAGGAAAAGTTAGTTGTACGCCTTTTTAGAACGTACCAAGGTCTCATAAATTGGTATTTCCTCTAGAAGCTTCACAAAATTCTTTCAGTTAAGGAACAACATTGTTCATTGGATAGGACTCGATTTTATCGATGTTGAGTTCTTCTCCAATGTCATTGATTCATAGTCAAATATCATATTAGCATATTTTTTAATCTAATCTCCTTCTAATTTCTTCTAAAGGAATAATGTTAAGATCCTCCATCTTAATTAGATTCATCTGCTGATATATTTTTTCTTCTAACTGGACTTTAGTTGTCTCTTCATAGTCATTAGATAGTACATATTGTTTTTCAGCTATTGCACCCATGATTTAATTTAATTCTTTTGGGTTTTCTTCTTTATAAAACATATTTTGTAATCCTTAAGATTATACTGCTTATACTCCATCTTTTTTTTCTTTATCTACCTTTTTAGATGATTTTTTAGTTGATTTTTCGGTTGATTTTTCTTCTACTTTTTTTGGATTTTTATATCATGCAAAGAAAATGAATTTTGTTTCTCAGGTTTTAGAAAGAATATTTATGCTGAAATGAAGTATTTATACTTAAATTAGATTTTCCACTATATCTAATTTCGTTAATTAAAGAAAGATGGATTACAGACAATTGCTTCTTAATCTCCTTAACTTTAATCTTATTTTTTTCTGAATCGGGTTTTAATTCTAAAACTACATTAGTGATATACTTTAATTGCGGTGTTATTGAAGTGGTTCCTTCTGGTGACTGCAAAATATGTGAATAATTAGGAGCAGTGATTCAAGCATTAAACATAGTTAATTAACTTAATTAACTATTAATTATCTTAATTTTTTTTTTGTCACATGACTCTTATACTAGTTTAAAGAGAGCTCCGAGTAGTACTAGTGAAAATAATATTACATGCACAAAATTAAAATTTTTGAAAGTAAGTTTTAAGTATTGATGTCAAATTTGTAAATATAAAAAGAGAAGAGAATTATATAAAAAATTCAATAGTGATTTATCGCCTAAATGTTTATTGCACAATAATTCAATGGTCTCAACAGTTCAAGTTTAGAAAAGTTCATCTTGTAAATTGATATACTAAAGTTTGATGGTCCCAAGTGTAAATGTTTTGAGTAATGGTATGTCCAAATGTGATTCGATCAGTGCAGGAAATGAAATGCTTCGTTGTCCTCTAAAAACCAAGGTTTTATTTTCACTCTCCTTCTGCCCAGTCACCTTTTTGGGTTTTCTGGCCAGCCACTCTTTATTGTGTCTCCCTCCCGCCCTTTTTTGACTAAAGGACTCAATTGAGATGTTTCGTTATGGGAGAAATCTTCATGGACACACCGTAAAGGGGTTATCTACGTATCCAATGTGTAATTAGGCCAGTCCTGATTCGAGAGTAAGAATATGTAGTTTAAAAGAGAGATGACTCTAGGATGACTTTTTAAGATAGGCTTCTAGGTGAGGGTGCCAAATAGAGGGAATCAGCATGAAGCGTCAAATAACCCTTATGAAATCCTCAAGGGCGCGTGGGTGAGGAAGTTAGTGTGAATTAGCAACTTCGTTCTTTTCTTTATCTTTCTTGTTTTCAAAGTCTTTTGTTCTTATTTTTTTCCCTCTTCTTTTCTCTTTTTTTTTTTTCCTTTTTTCTCTTTGGATGAGACTGTTTAGTTCAAACTTTTCTTTTTTTCTGATTGTTGATTTTGATATTAATGCCACCCATAACACACACCCACTCCCTAGTTAGGTCAGATGTGGCTATAAAAGAAAATACTTTATTGAAGGCTCTAAAGGGTTTCAAGTGGGAATTTATCAGGTTTAATAAAGGTATTAACCTAGATTGTGAAAGGATACCTCCTATCCTAGGCATGTCCTTAAATCTACATAAGTCATAGGAAAGAAATTTCTTATCTTTTCTCTTTTTAAGCTGATGGATTGAAATCCTTAGTCTCTTTTTCATTTCTATCCCTCTCCTTTTTCCTAGTTTGTCCTGTTAGCTATTCAAGCTGGCCCCACTTTTTTTTCATTCTTTTTTTTTTCCGCTTTTTTCACCCTGGATTCGTCATAGGACATAATCATTTTAGAAAAAAAGGATATAAGAATAAGTACAAGAACTAACAGAGAAGATGATTTTATTAATAAAGTTGGGCTACATCAGATTTGGATTTATGATGGGAAAGAAAGCGAATGACTCTAAGAGTCAACACATGACTATAAGGTAAGCATGTCACATCTTCTAAATTCAATAGAACTCAA
Organism: Carnegiea gigantea; assembly: GCA_029747015.1. Classification (NCBI taxonomy): domain Eukaryota; kingdom Viridiplantae; phylum Streptophyta; class Magnoliopsida; order Caryophyllales; family Cactaceae; genus Carnegiea; species Carnegiea gigantea. Next base: position 93,515 of record JAKOGI010001808.1, on the reverse strand, counting down.
GGCATCTTGTGTGGAGGCATTTTAGGGCTTGGATTTAACTGTGTTCATTATATGAATAGATGGGCCCTACTTTTTGCTTTGGTGGTTAGAAATTTCTAGAATGTCATCATGTAAGCCAAGCAGGTTGTTCCCTTTATTGGTGGTTCCAATAAGGATGTAGTCCGTGAAGCAATATATATAAAGCATGCACCTCCTTACTTATGGAGCCTTTGTCTTTTTTTATCCCTATTCTAATTGTTGCCCTTTCAAGTGTTTGTGGCTTATGTTGGTGTTTCTGAAGCCAACTCTTCTTCTATGAGCATGCCAACATTCCTTAATGTTGTGAAATTCTCAAATAATGTGGACTTTAGATGTTGCTGGTATGTGAGTTGAAGGTTTTTGATAAACAATCTCGCTTGATAAGCCATTAAGGGTTGGTCAACTATATGGGTGGCCTTTGCCATCCAGTGGCTAAGAAAGTTAGAACCGCCTTCGTTTTCCTCCTACTGGATCATCTCCATGTCCCTAAGTATAATTGGTAGGTTATCATCGTACGAATACTGACATAGGAATTCCTTACAAAGATCATTCTAGTTTGTGACCTTTCGTGGGTATATAGTACTATACCACCTCATAACATCCTTGTTAAAAGTCTATAGTATTAATGAAATTCCTCACGTAATGGTGATGGTTTTCGGTTCTATGGAACTTGACGCTGGCATAGTGAACTTTGGAGGTAACTTCTCTCATGGGATTGCAGTGAATTCGATATAGTCCTTAAAGTAATTGTTAAACATAGAGGATTCCTTAAGTAGTTCTTCTATGCGATCTACTCGTGGATTAGTTTGAGGGGTTCGCTTTTCCCCTTCTTCTTCCTTCTTATTATCTTCCCCTCCTCTGTTACGAGGTTCTCACCCTTGTTCTTTGGGGCATTCTTAACAAAGGTTTAGAGCATAGTAGCTATCAGTTCTATCTTCTTCTCATTCTCTTGCAGTATAGTTTGCATTATTTCTACCATCTTCATAAATTGAGCGATCCCCTTGTTACCAATCATCAAAATCTTTGACTTGGACACTGACTTTGACCCAACTGGCAAATTTTTCTCTGATTGCTCTCGAGATAGAAGTCTCCTGGTTAAAGGACATTGCTCGTATACCTTCTTAATCTTCCCTGTCCTGAGCAATAAGGTGATCATTTTAGATGAGTGAATAATGCAGATGAAAGGTTAACAACATTGGTCATGGGATTCAAGGAAATGGTTATTAACTTGCATCCTGGTGAGAAGATAAGGTTTTGAAGGTTTATGCTAGACTGAAAAAGATAAGGTCTAGAAGTTGGATTTATACTATTAGTTTTAATAGAAATCAGGCCTTACCTTGAATTAGGTCTTAGTTGGGCCTAGAAGGCAAACCTATGTGCCTTTGTTAGGTCTAAGTGTACCTCATATAGCTCACAGGCCAAAGACTACACCTACGTATGACTAAGGTTTGGTTTACCTAGAGTGAGCTAGTTTAAGCATGTCGATGGATCTAGGTGAGCTGTGGATGGATCCTAGACTTAGGTAATAGGATACATGAACCATGAACTTATGCATGGGTAAAATATTTAGATCTTAATTGGACTTATGCATTGATGCATGATGGGGTGCAACTTAGAAGATTAAGGCTCTAAAGGTCTAATAGGAACCATTAGGGATTTTGGACCTAGATGAACTCATTGACTGTGCATGACGAGGACAAATGATGCATGAATCTTTCGGCCCAAGTACCCTACAAGTGATGTGGTAAAACCCTAAATGGACCATGTCGACTGAGACAACATGCTGATAGCCTATGGTGCTAACTGTATATCATGAGCGCTGACTTAAAACAGACTCTAAGGCAGACTGACTAGGCTAGACCTGACTACAGGATGCCGGTCGGGTTCCTTGGTGGGCACCTGGACTGATATCTTGACCTTTACACTTTTCCTATGTCCAAACTGAATCTACGTAAACAAGCTCTAGGGAAGCTAGTCGGGTTCTATACTGGGCCCCAACGCTAGCTTCCTAACTGTTAACTTTCTTTATCCTAAGTCAACACAAATTAGACTCTAGCAGATCCCCCTAGTACACCTGCTGGGTTCCTAATTTACCTAGGAGGCTGACTCTTGTTTCCCTTTCCTAGTTCTGAACTGATAACAATCCTAACAGTCTTAGACTCCTAACAACCTGTAGACTCTTTATTATTATATTTTGGTTTTTGCAAAAGATACCCAGCTAGACTTGTTCTAACTTGACTGAGCCTTTTGTAAAGACCTTTTATTCCCTATACTAAGGCTAGAGCCTAGTCATGTCAAAGGTCGAGAGCCCCTTACCGCTTAATTGGCCTCGAAGCCATGTTGGCTCATAACCTTAGTTACGGAGTCTCACATTTCCTAACCTGGGATCTTGTAAGACTTAATAACGATATTATGAACATCAATGCATGGGCCTTTAAGGTATAGTTCAATTCAGACAATCAATTAGAGTTCTAAACACTCATAGAATGATTAGAATCATGCATGCATATGATTTCTAACCTAAGCCAAAGTTCTAAGTTACAAGGGTTTTAGATCAGGTTAGAATAATCCCCTCGCCTAAATGCTTTGTCATCCATCGGGTAGATGGAAACCCTAGAATATTCAGTTACTTTCCCGTATTGTGTGGACTAAGAAAGTGTGTCATGAGTGGGTGAAGTAATTGCCTACTCCGTTGAAAGCCGAGTGGACCCATCGAGTGACTAATTACTTTCTTGAGGGATAATATTGGGGTTTGATCTAGAGGTGCTATTAATCCTCAGAAGGCAGCACCTTATAATGCATATATGTCTAATGCAAGTACAACTAAGATAATTTTCCATATTGAAGTTCAAAATATCATCCTCATAAAAAAACGTCCTAAATGGAGTTTCCACTGTTAGGACCCCAGACCTCGGACCTCGGGGAGCCTATCCCAAGCACAATTCCCAAGCGAGTGGTCGGACTTGTTTACTGAATAGCTTTATTTTTTAGAAGCAAATTTAATTTTTTAACTATTTTACAAAGCAGGAACAACCAGCACTAGGCTGTAGGACTGTGGCAAACTGGGCCATGGCCCTGACCAAAGAACCCAGTTGGGTTCCCTGGCCATATCCAGGCCCAAGTCCCTAGCCGATTCTAGCCCTAAATTTTGTTCTAGATATGACCTATTCTCTGGATCTGAATCCGTTGACCCAGTTCCAAAATTGTAGATTGAAGGAAAAATAAGAAAAAAAAGCATTAAACTTTAGGTAATAGAGTTGCTAGTGAGTTTAGGGAAAACTTACAAACCAATTATACTCTTTGAATCAAATCACTACAAATTGGGACAATTGAAAGGGACACCAAAAGGGACTGTTGATTTGCTTCAAAAAGGCTTTTGAAAGGCCCCCAAGCAATTCCTAATGTGGAAACCATCTTGGCTCCTTAATTTCAAACCGATGATCTACATTTAGGGGTGATGGTATGATTATTAATGGACTGCATCATATCACCGCCCATTATTAGTGACAACCTTGAGTAATCAACATGGGAAATCAAAACTTAATCATACTATCACAGTCATGTAACAAACTAGAATCATTCATTTTAGAATCATTCATTCATATAAAATCATAGTACAATGTTCACCAAAAGAGAGTAAAAAGATAAACAATTCAAATTATTACAGCGGGGAGTGATGAAACTAATTAAAGGTTACATATTTGCCAAACTGCAATTAATTAAGTTAAATGAAAAGGAATAAAGAGAAAGGGAATAAGGTTGTAAAACGCGACCTCAGGATGACCCACCTGAATCTTTCGGGAACCTTCAGACTAACGCTTTCTTAAACTAATGATTGATTTCACTTACTAAACCCTTGCACCTTCTCCTAGAAAAGAAGCACTAAAACTATCCTTTATAGTTTCCGATGCCTTATTTGTGACTTTCAATGATCATCTTCCCTTAAGCAAAGGATCAGCCCCCATTATAGTGGTTGAAGAGGCTATGTGAATCAATCTAGGAAAAGAAAAACTAGTTCTGCTCCCACTAGGCTTAATCTAAAAAGGTTGACTTAATAAACTAGAATTCTAATTAATTAATAAAAAATTAATCTGATTAGAACTCTACTTAACCTACGCGGAACTACTAAGGGTTTGTTTAATAAGCCTAATTAGAACAAGACTTGGCAACCCAAAATGAGAAATTTTTTCGTGGGGAACCTAACCGAGTTCTACCTAATGGGTCAGTTTCTTCCACGTGGACCTCCTTAATTTATTACTAGACTCGTTTTTTTTTAGCTTGTTACTCTAATGGGCTCCAGAAAGTGTAAGTTGGGATATTATTTCGTCATTGGGCTATTAAAAATATGGTGTCATTTTTAGGCATACACTTGATTTTCTCTTGAGTTTGAGGTATGTTAATTATTAATTTGTTTATATATATATATATATATATATATATATATATATATATATATATATATATATATATATTTCTTGTATAAATCTACAATGTCAGATGAATTTTTAATGAGTTCATCATCAAAATGTTTTCTTACTGCAACTTTCCGCTAAAGGGAGGGAAGCTCGAGCCAATCAAAATCACTTTCATGCTATAGGGAGCACAAGTTTGTTATGAAAAGAGAAAATTTTGTTAGTACATTATTTCATTTATTTATTTGTACACACAATAATTTTTTTTTATCAAGTACCTTTTAGCTTTGAAATGAAGTGATAAAGTGAGACAGAGATTAATATGCGCCAATTGCGATAGGAAAAAGAACATGGTCGGGTACTACGGCGTTTAGAATTTTAAATTGATGCTTACAGGAACAAAAGTGGCACTTACGAGGTAAATTGTGACTCTCAGGAGTTTGTGGTAAATACATGTTTTTCTTGCACATAAATATTGTTTTGCATGTCATATGACACTTATAGTTCTGAAGAATGTGGCTTCTTGCTTTATAGACACTTCGAAAGCCATGATTGCTGAATGTTCTAACAACTCATCTACTTTAGGGGATGTTGATAATGAGGTTTTCAATGAACTTATGTATGAGTCCGCATCAGATCAAGGCAAGAAATATTATCGTTTAGTTGGATGTCAGCTAGGAGAAATGCATGGCCAAATATTTACCACATCAGATGGCTCTACGAAGCAAGTGACAAGATTAAGGGCTGAACTTGGTACCATGAAGTCGAGTAGTCAACAGTGGGCAAAGAATTTCAGCAAATGCAATAACGTTCTCAAGAATTACAAGGAGTGAGATCTAACCTGCAATTTTTGATTAATTTGTTGTGAGGCGGGCTTGGTGGAATTCCTGACACCTCTATGTCTAGAACTCGCATTGGTGACAGAGCTGTTAACAGCGCTCAAGTACTTACTTCTACTTATTTATATATTGTAACTGAAATTATTAGAATTGCTAACTACTATTTCCAAACAAATCATATTGGTTCATCGTTTTCTTTTGTGGGGCATGTCTATAAAATTAGTGGGATGTCTAATTTTGATTGATGTATTCGTTGGAACAAGGGCATCGACGGCATCTCTATAGCCTTTTCAAAGTATTATATTTGAGGTTGCATGGGTTATGCTATTAGTTGGCACCATTCTCTCTGTATCAACTTGTGTTGGTTTGGGTTTGACATTAAAAAAGGGGGGGAACAGATGGTATAATCTGAGGCTCTTTGAACTACAACTCAATAATGGATAGAGATGTTCGGTTTAGTATGAAAAAACAAGGAGACAACTTTAAGATAAGTCAATTACACCAAAGATTTGTATCATTGAGAGATGTAGGATTGTACATTTTGTTGGTTGGATGAGCTAGGCAGTTGTCTCTGGTGACAGTTTGTTCAACAGTTCAATATCTTGATTTAGATGTAAAAAAAATAATGCATTTGACGTAATTGGAATTGCGAGTGAGATGTTGGTGGTTTCAAAGTTAAGCCAGTTCATCATTTCCTAAGTGCAAAAGCTAGCAATCATTGGATTCAAGCTAATTTATATTCCTTTCATCTAACGTCTATTTTCCCCCTCCTTATAATGTATAAAAGTAGCTAGAGAGAGCAAAGAAGCGGGTTGAACTTGCATAAGGTAGTATATTTTCATGAGAGTAATAACTAAGCACATCCTTGCATGTTTTGTTCTTGTACACCCCTGATATTGATGCAGCTACCAGCAAACTGGGAAGTGAGAATGACCGTGATTGATTGAAGTTAAAGAACATATTTTATAAACTAGTGGTTAGATCAACACTTTTTAGCTTGATTATTGTCTTTTACAAATTGCGTGGCCGGATTTAGATTCGCTTTGTCTCAAATATTTCTCTTCGTCTGACTTTTGAGGGCTTACCTTTCGATTTATTCCCTTTTAGGAACAACTGAATATCAACTTTGGATTTTCGTTGCAATTTAGAATGACATTTTCACGATGTGCTTGTTGCACCATTTATGTGGTACTTGATTTTTTCATTAGAAATTTCTTAATTAAGCTTCAGGAACATCTGTATATCTGGTACTTGATTTTTCATTGGAAATTTGTTAAGCTTCAGGCACTTGTACGACTATAAGCATTCAGTTTAGTTCATTAAATTGGTGAGAAAAGACAATTAGCATAAAAAGAAATATAAAGATGTGTACATTATCAAACATCAACTTTTGGGCGTAAAGTTTTGTGAAAGAAAAGTGTCATAGAACTTGCAGGAATTGTCAATTTGCGGTACAGAAAAGTGCCAAGGTTTATGGGGGGGTTGCAATTCTGGCAGTAGATGCCAAAAATGACAAACAATTTTTACGAAAAAATATTCAAATATTTTGGCAGAAATTTGTGCCGATTTTGTTATCGGCACTATATATATTGTGCCTGCGAAAATTTAATCTTCGCATTGTGAAAAAAGTGTTGTAATAACCACTAGCACTTTCATAAAAGCAACAAGGAATGGAGCCTCAACACAAAAAATATCGACACTTCCGTTTTGCACTATAGATTCATTTTTCAGCATTGTTTTGTGCCATCAATCCATTAAAAGTTGCTAATAATGATCTTTTTTTTGGGGGGGGTAGTGCTCTCAGTTAAACTTAGAGGTAAAATTATTACATTGGAACCATATCTCACCTAGATGAGACAATTGGGATAATATCTAGATTTATATCTGGATATATTCATGAAAATCATTTGGAAATTCAGTTATAACCATATCATCCAAAAGAACTACTAATTAACTGGCTAACTTTTGCATTTTTAATTTGTGATCAAATAATGCAAAAGAAAGTTAGGCTCCGTTTGGACCTTAAAAATTTTGGTGGAAAGAAAAAATTTGGAAAAGTTACTTTTTTTCTTGTGTTTGGTTTAGAGAAAATCACAAAGAAAAAAATACAGAGGAAAGTAGTTCATCAACATTCAAATTTTTCATCCAAATTCTTATATTTTTTCCTCAATCCAAACAAGAGAAAAAAACTCATTTTCTCGCTACTTTTTTTCCTTTATATTTTTTTCTTTCAACTTTCTTTCTACCAAATTTTCTAAGAACTAAACGGGACGTTAGGTACACATATGTGTACTCTTTTGCAAAAGGGATATATCTGAGCTGAAGATGGAGTGTGATAAATTAACAAAAAGCGCAAATCACATTAACTAGGCTAGGCATCACTTCAAACAAAGAATCCTAATCTTAGTTGATGGGCAAAGTCTTCTCCTGGCAGGCAAACCTATTCTTCTTTGTTTCTTTGCCTAAACATATTCATGATATTTCAGTAGGGTAGAATCTAGCACCTTTCTCCACTTCTCCAAATAACAGGGGACAAAAAAAAGTCTGCATAAAAAGGTGTGATTGAATTAGAACGTGGTCAATTTAATATTGGCTTTTATTGTCGTGATTGTCTTTTGATTTTATGCCAAATTTTATAAGAAAAATTTATAACTGCATAGATTTTGCTAAATAAATTTTGAATGTATCTTTTAATCTACTAAAAAAAAAATTCAGTTCTTATAATCTACATCAAATAAAATGACCATCAGTAATATTCTAGTTTGTGACAAAAGAGCTTTAATCTTTTATATTTTCGTTTCAATTTTTTTATATTTTATTCTAAACCATTTGATAACTTTCATTATAGTAATGCACAAAGTAAATAAAAATACTGACAATTAGCGTAAAATACTAACAAATGAGATCCCTAATTTTGTCTTGAGTGAACATATCTCTTTTTTATGCAGCTGTTCACGTAAACAAATTCTCATAGATGTAATCGATAAGCCCATGTCTCTTTTTTAAGCAGTTATTGACATAAACAAAGGCTCATAGATATAATCGATAAGACTATGCCAGCTATCTGATAAGAATAATTATTGAGTCTCTTTTATCATTGAAATTCTTACATGATCCCACTATCTTTTTGTCATGTTACATAATAGCGTCTGATGAACTCGTCTCAGCGGTGAGGTGATTAACGTGATAGTCATTACCGCTACTACACATCTAGTCGTCTTAGGTTCATCCTTAATGTAGGGGAGGGGGGAGCGAGCAATTTTTGTCTTTGTGTGAGAAAATTGTGTGGCTGGTGGTCCGGAGCTTTGCCATCGTCTGCTCCTCTTGGTTTCTTATGATCGATTGGGTTACTCTGAGATAAAAATCCAATAGGTTGCTTCATTGACCTATTAAAACAAAAAAAGAAATTGTATCACTAGGAAGAAAAATAACTCTTCTAAATATCATGATACTTGAATACATAATTGTTTTGTTTTTGGATACAGGGCAAAAATATTTTATTCAAGACGGCATCTTGATCGGGTAATTGTACTTAGCAGAAAATTTGCTTAAAAATTTGTATCAAGAATCTCCAAACTTCATAAATAGTTTAAAAGTAAATACCCATAAAAAGTAATTATTATGACAAAATTTTTAAAAAATTTAATAGAAATATTTTGAAGAAAATTTCTGACTCTATCTCGGGAGGAGGAAGTAGCACTATGAATTCATCAAATTTGAAGATATTTTTTTTTAGTCAATCAAGACAAGCACATTTGACATTGAGTTGCATGAGGGGGATTAGAATTATGCACATTCTCCAAAACAATGCCATGTAATTTAATGTACAAACGCAGGTCACTTTGTTCTTTGAGCAATATTTTTAGCCCTTTAAAGGTGTCGCCCGGAAACTGAGGGAAAAGAAGCTATAGTTCATTCTCAACCGTTTGACTCTGGCAACACACTGAGATATTGTTTCCAATCTCTGGGTGTTAAGTTGATGCCATGTTACATTTGTCATATCCAGGACATATTTATTATATCTCTACTTTAATTTAATTGTACCCAAATGTGCTTAAGTTTTCTTTTATGTTGATTATGCCTCGTTATTAAGAAAAACTTTGGCTCCATTATCACCAAACCTAAGTCTGTATATCTTTACCATTGGGGATTGTATCATGAAAATGGGATGTTTGGCAAATATTTTCGAAATAATTTTTTGACAAAAAAGAGTTCTTTTGATTAAAGTTAACTATTTGACTAAGTCAAAAAGTTAATTTGGATGTTTAGTAAGAAAACATTTTAGAAGAGCTTTTTGACTTCAAAAAGTTAATTTGAAAAAGTTAATTCTATGAGCTTTTTCAAAGAGCTTTTTGGAGAATTAGTTTTATCTCACAATTTTATGAAAAACAATTAATTTTACCAAGAAGTTTTTCAACAAACAGCTAATTCAAATATCCAATATAAAGAACTAATACAAATAGCTAACATTTAATAGCTAATACAAACAACCAACAGCTAACAGTTGTTTGTCAAACAGGGTCAATATCAAAACATAAGACCAATGTTCTAGCTAGTTAGAATTACATTCAGATTTTCCTGTCATTCTTCTATCGGAGGGTAACATGCATTATTACGGGTTCCTTTTTTAATATTTTCTTTTGGTTCTTTTAAAGGGCATTTTGCATTCTGTATTAAAATAGAGTGAAATTGGAAATTAAAAAACAAATTTTCCTTTTAACTAGATTTATTCAACTTATAAGTGTGAAAAATTCAAACAGGACTTGTACCAACACAAATTAGTCGAAGAGGATGTGGTCATGATTTGAGTGAAGACATGGATACTTAGAGAGTTGACGAAGTCTGCTGTGTGATTGCACATACACATACCGCCTGAATGTCGTAATTCAATTCGCAAGTTGATGTGTCCTTATTTTTCAGATAAAGTACAAAAAAGAAAAGTCAAGACATGTAGCTTGTTTAGATGAACCCACCTCATCTGAGCTATTTTTAAAATGGAAACGAAAGTTGATTACGTATAAAAGACCCCAAAAAATAAAAGTCAATAGTGTGAAAAATAATTAGTAAAACCATCTCACTGAAAATCATTATAAAAAAATGTTTTAACATATATAATGATTTAAATAGTCAAAGACTATATTAAAGACCCTAAGGATCTAATGGTGAGTCTTTAATCCTCGCGTACTCTCCATCCCATCAAAACCATTTGTTTGGGGTGATTTTTACCTTAGAAAAAAAGCATTGAAGTACAGAGAGAAAATGGTGAAAAAATACATAAACTAAATAAACTTTAACAAGAAAAATTAAAGAAAACCGAAGAGATCAATCTTGCATTAATGAAGATTAAGGTCATAAAAATAGTCTAGAAAGAAAAAACATCAAGAACAAGCCTAAGCAAAGCCTAGGTAAGATAAAAATAAAAAAAAGAAGATGCACAAGAGGTGGGGCATGGTCATGCCAAACTAGTATGGTAAGTTGGTAACCCCATCTACTCCCTAGCCTTCTTCACCTTCCTCTTGATACCGAACTTCCATGAGCTTGAATCCTGAGTCTTCTTTTGCACGTATTGACTCGAATGATCCTCAAAAGATTAAGATTTGCTCCGTTTAGCTTATTACCTGCAAAATCAAACAATGCATATAAAAGTCCTAATTTAAGCCGTATTTTTGAGAGAAACCCCAATCATAGAGGTAACCAATTAAATTATATTGGCTTGGAACCGAACAACATCCACAATCATGCAATGACAAATAGGTAAGATAACTAGCGCATTATCATCCAGATTTAGGCTCATGTAAGTGTATCTTTTCTCACGACCTAGCTATGTGCAAACACAACATTTCAACATTACATGCATTGATTTCAAGCCCTTTTGGTTGTAACCAGAGTGGTCTTACATGGTATTAATGGCCCATTGGCCCGATATCGTCATCATATCATATATCATCATATCATATATATAATATAAAACTGAATTGGTTGAATGGGTTAATGGTGTTTTGACAACTGGTGAATTTCTATTAGCTATCTTACATTTATGTCAATACTATGTGATTATACTTTATTTGATTATTTAATCATTATCGATTTTATTACCAATATTTAAGGATCAATATTAAATTATTATTTTTTATTCAATTGTTCTACCGGTTACGAATTTATAAATTGATTGGTTTAATATTCCAGTTGTCATAATTCATTATCTAAATTTGAAAAGACGCCCCCCTTAGGCCAAATGACATTAAACATATGCCAAAAATAAATTAAAAAAATATGTATCCTGTGCCAAAATGAAGTATAAAGGTAGGAGAACAAAATTTATGTTGGAGGTTTTTTATAAAATAACAAAAAAGGAAAAAAAGGTGAAAAAGTTAGTATCAAATGGTATACACATATAATAATTGTGTGTTTAACTGTGAGATATGTAAATACATTTATCATACATGATTTGATATTTTTGTATATCTTCTATTTTTCTTTTTTGAGTAAAAGGGTCTTAAATAATAATGTTTATTTTACAAATATAATAGGATCATTAGACACTTAAATTCATGAGATTTATTTTACAAATATGTCCACAAGTACCCCTAACTAAATTGTAGCATATAGAAATTGAGACCCAAACTTGTCTTATCTTCAAAATGATCATGTATCTTTTTAAGAAATAACTACAAATTGATACACTAGTACACATATTAAATTACAAGCAACCTTCAATTTCAAATTTCTTATTACATGATAAATGCATTTAAATGCTTTAAAGATATATATATATATATATATATATATATACAATTATCATATATGTATGTCGTTTGACACTAACATCTTCACCCCTTTTTCTCCCTCTTTTTGTTATTTTTTAAAAAAATCATACAATATAAAAATTGTTCTTTTATTATGCTAAAAATAGTATCCAACTAAAAACATAGTTGTCAATCCAAGCAATATTTCAAAAATAAAATAATTTATGTACATATTTTTTAGTATTAATTAGTTAAACAAATTAGTGCTTCTAATTAAAATAAATAATAAAATCACATATTCTTTGAAGAAAAATAATATGATCATAAAATTTTCACACATATCCGTGCGAAGTATGGAATGCACGCTAGTTATCACTTGATATTAGACATGGAGTAATTAATGTGTCCTCTTTACAAGGGAAAGCTTCACTACTAAAAACGTTGCGTAGCAACAAAATCAACGACGGTATTTATGAATCAACAATAAAAAATCGTAATTAGCAACGAAAATAGCTACAAAATCGGTCTACCACTGTATCACAAGTCGCTAAAATATGGCGACCAAAAATCAATGTTCCATGTTGGCTTGGCTATGGAATAGCAATAGAATTTTTGTCCATCTCTATTTACTGTCAGCAGAATGACAGGGCATGGCTGAAGCCAACAATAGAATCAAGGACAAAATTTGGCAATGGACTGAAAAAATAGAAAACTTGCAAGGACATCTCTAAATATAGATTTTTACCATCTTGAGTTCATATGTAAAATTTTGGATTCAAAATTTCTATTTGAATTTTCGAATTTTAAGTTTGAAATGTGAGTTTCTGAGCTAAATTTAAAGTGCAGTTGTACACATTTAGGCCCTGTTCATCAAAACTAGCTGTTTAGGTAGCGGATAATGATTTAGGTAACGGATACTTGTTTAGGCAGCTGATAGCGTTTCTAATTTAGTTGTTAGCGGATATAGTTGTTTAGATGAGTGACTAAAATAAATATCTTATGTAAATTTAGCTGTTGGATTAGCTGATTAATGTAAATTGACGTAAAAGGATATAGATAATTTCCAAACATAAAATTTCCAAGGATGTGTTATGGCCAAAAAATATAAAACACTACTTCTGAATGCCAAAAGCTAATACTATTAACTTTTTCAGAAACGTTGCTTAAAACGCTAAATGCTACTTGAAATACTGGCCAAAACAGTAAATGTCACTCAAAACGCTATTGCTGAACACGATCTTAAATAAAATCATCACAATAATAACTTACACTAAAAATTACAAGAAGGTTAGTAAAATCATATAACTACAAAAAAAAAATTTCCTAACTTACAAATTATGATGATGAAAAATTGAACTTACAACGTATTACTAAAAATTCTCTGAAGTAATCGTCCAACTCAGCAATAATCTATATTGAACCCTAATCAAGTTAAGGGTCATGGCGGACTGAGGGTCTGGTTATGAGGGCCGACAAGCAGGGTGTTCTCAACCGTAACCCTACCCGAGCTTCATGCGGGTCGGCATATCCTTAACCATGACCCTAACCCTGTGGTTACCCTCGGATTATTGGGTCAGATCGGACCCCGAAACCTTCTTCGTATAGAAAATGATATTATTCATTAAGTTTCATTTTCATTATAAAGTTTAACACTAAACATCCAACTAAACAAAAGGCCAAGTGATAATGTAATGCTCTGTTGAAATGTATTGTAATTGCAAACATTTTAATGCGTAATTTAGAGATTAAAACAATTAGTTCACCAAAGTGTTATTCCAAACATCAGAGAGGAAGTGTTAGAAGTTAACAACTAGTGAGATTTGGAGAGTTGAATTGGCGGGCGGCTAAGAGGAGGTGACAAAGTAGAAAGCGAAAAGACTTTGAGCAAATGAAACTCAAAATACTTTGTTTTTGTAAGTTTTAATATTTTTAAAAACTGAGAGTTGGCAGGTGAGATCGAAGACAAAAAAGACCAACCATGACGCTCATTTTTTAGGGTCAGGTCGAGCGGGACCCCAGCACATTTTTCAGGTCTAATCTATACAAGGTTCGCATTCCTCCTTTTCCCCTAACAACCATTATTACCAACATCTCCTTCATGAAGTTCATATGTCTTGAAGGAAAAAAAATGAGAGTGTTGGAGATATGAAAATTGGGAACGAGTTATCATTGTTGGGTCCATCTTGTAGATAGTCTAGGCACGTCCATGTGCAGGAATGTTGTCTCTTTGTTTTGATCCATTAATCAAGGGACTCTCAAATAATCGAACCGTAGTGGTTTCCTGTGGAGACCGAATTAGCATATGGGTACAAGAAGTTGAAACTGAGCATAGAAAAGGAGGAAGTGGAGGTGGTGGATGATGAAGTGGATGAGGAGAAGGTGGAACAAGTTGCCCTTTGTTTGTTAGGGCATTGAATACTCAGAAGTCAAAACTCGATCAATGTTGGTGCTTTAAAATCAACTCTCAAGAACGTTTGGAAACCCTGGAGTGGAGTGGTGATTAAAGAGCTAGAGTGTAAACTCGATCTTCATGTTCCAATTCTTTTTTGCGGCAGATAAAGAACGTGCGCTTAACGAAGGTCCATAGCTCCACCTTGCTTCTAAAAGAGCTTTCTTGGCTTGAGAAGTCCTCAGAGGTTGATTCCCCAGTGTGCGTTTTTGGGAAGGTTCATGACGTCCTGATTTTGAAATAAACCAAGGCTTGTGCTTAGTCGTTGGCATGTAAGATGGGAAGTTTATGGGATATGATGATGATAATCTCGTTGGTGAAAATGAATCACTCAACTTAAGAGTGGATATCGACGTAAAAACCATCTACATAGGGGGATTAATTTGGAGATTTGGGGAGTCTGCTATGTGGTTTAAGATTAAATATGTTAAGCTGTCCGATTTCTATAATGCATATGGGTTGCTTGACTATGTGAACTATATGACCAGGATGTCCTTGAAACTACATTACAATATGGGGGTTCGTTGAGAGCCTCCCTATTGAACCATCCTCGATATTGTAATGTAGGGGGAGGCACTGGGAGGAGTAAAAGCTTGAGAAGTATAAGTTATTTACTACCTTCCGGGATAGTTAAAAAGGTAAGAAAATCAAGACTAAACTAGACCTTAATAATATTGGAGGGGACAATATCTCTTCCAAAAACTAAAGTGGTGACCTTGAAGGGGAGGTTTTTAAGAGGAAGAATGATGGGGTTTAAGTAGGGGGCTATAGAGATTCGGTCGATAGAAAATATTATATTTGAAGTTAACTTTGCTTCAGATAGTGTGGAGGTTGCGGAGCAACCCCGTAAGCACCCATGAGTATTTTGTGGTGAAATTGTCAGCGTCTTGGCTAGCCCAAGTAGTGAACAACATGCTGCGGCCAGTAGGGAGGTTGAAGCAAAGCTTGGTGTTCCTATTCAAAACAAGTAGAGTTGTTGAGAGATGGGTATCATGTTAGCCCGACTAAATAGTTTTCCAGGGGTCTTTGTCAATAGTAGGGGATGTTTGGTTGGCTTAACTTTGTTTTAGAAGAGGGCACTTTACGTCAAACTACTCTAATCAATAGACTTAAGCTTGAAATGAAGTGATCCAAAGTGGAGAATTACAGAAATTTATGGCTTCTGCAAAACTTAAAACAAATTGAGGACATGTGACCTTCTCTTAGACCTTGAGTAACACTCTTCTTTAACATGGTTAATTACAGGTGATCTAAATGAAATATTGTATATAACTTTAAGAAGAATGGTGGTCCAACGAAATCATAGCGGGTTGGTGGTGCTTTTAAGGATGCTCTTGAAGCACACAACCTACTTGGCTTGGGGTTTAATGGTCAACATTTTACATGGTGTGACAGACAAGGTGGTAATGATTCAATCGAGAAAAGGCTTGATTGATTTTGCGCTATGGTGTAGTGGTAAGCCCTTTTCCCAAACGCTAAAGTGGAGCATATAGACGATGATATTTTTTATCATCTTCTCATTTTTATCTATTTATTTGAGCTCCACGAGGTAAGAAAAAAACAGAAGAAGGAGGAGGTTCGAGAACATGTGGGCTCTTATGTGTGAGGATGTCATCAAGTATGCTTGGTTTGATCCTGGGGGCTTGGGACTACTAAAGCTTACATAAGGAAGATTAACACTTGCATAGAAGCTTTGAATATGTGGAATGGAGTTGAGTTTGGGCATGCACAAACAGAGTTAGGAGGCATTCTGACGAACTTAAAGTGACTAGCAATATCCTTAAGCAAGGAGCTATTTTTGCTAATATTTGAGAGCTAAAGAATAAGGAGGAAATTATGGGTTGGCAAAGGTCCAGATCGAAATTCCTTCAATGTAGGGACTCAAATTCGGATTTGTTCTATAGATGGGCAAACTTCAATAGAGTACGCAATAATATCACAGGATTGCAGGGAGCGCATTTATAAGGTGGAGGACCTTAAAAGAATAATTACTGGTATTATGTTTCGATATTTGACACCTCTAAACCACTGAATTTGGATTTATGCTATACCCTATTGCTCCTAAGGTCACAAATGATACGAATGGCCTTCTTTTTTGTAAACCTTATTTGGAAAAGAAGATGGTTCAAGCTTCGAAGCAAATGCACCCTAGCAATGCCTTGGGGCCTAATGGTCTGAACCCATTTTTCTTTCAAAAATATTGGGAGATAGTTGGTCAAGATGTGACAAGGGTTGTCTTGCTTGTGCTAAATGAGGAAGATGTGCCAACTATGCTTAACTACATGCACATTATGCTAATCTTCTAGAAGCAATATCTGAAGGAGATTTTTGATTACATCCGATCAACCTATGTAATGTTTTTTACAAGCTCATCATTAATGTGATTACTGATAGGTTCAAAGAAATTCTTCTCTCCATTATTTCTTCCAACCAAGGTGCTGTTACCCCAGGCTGATTAACTTTTTATAACATCTTAGCTACTTTCAAGATCTTTCATTCGATAGGTCATCAAGCAGGTTCTGCTAGAAGCATGACGCTAAAACTTGATATGGCTAAGGCTTACAATAGAGTTAAGTGGATGTTCTTAAGACAAATTATGTTGAAGCCGGGGTTCAGAGAGAATTGGTTAGAATTGGTCATGAAATCTGTTGAGATTAGACCATTGTCATTCACTGTTAATGGGGAACTAAAGGGATTACTAAAGCCGGGAAGAGAACTAAGGGAAGGTAATCCTATCTTTCCTTATCTCTTTTTTTTTTGTGCTAAAGGAATCTCCCTTCTGTTGTCTCATGCAGTGGAGATGGGTTGACTTCACAGTCAAAAAATTTGTGATGTTACTCCTGCAATGTCACATCTGTTGTTCGTGGATGATTCGATTATTTTTTATGAGGCGAATAAGGGGTAAGCAAAGGTGGTCCAGGACATCCTTAGCAACTATGAATGTGCATCAGGCCAGCACGTGAATATCGCTAAGTCTAGCGATGTTTTTAGCAAAAATACCCTGAATTGATCGTAAACAGGAAGCTTTGATAACCCTGGACATTTAGGAGGTGCTATCCCATTAGAAATACTTAGGATTTTCTACCAAAGTTTAGCAAGATTAGAAGACAGTGTTTGTCCCAATCGAAGACTGTGTTATGAAAAAGGTAAGTGATTGGCTAGGTTAAAGTGTTTCCTGGGCTAAGAGAGAAGTGCTTATAAAGTTTGTGACCCAGACCTTACCTATTAGTGGAGATCTTAGTTGTAATCCTTTCTTAATTGTAATATTTCTTGTATATTCCTTTTCTAGTCTCCGAGGATAGTATCTTTCATTGAGTGATTTTAATTCTGCTTCCTTTTTTGATTTTCCTTCCCAAATTGTATTGAAGATAGAGTGGTACTATTTCGTATATATGAGAATAGCACAGTTGGGGAGAGGTCTGGGAAATACACGATTCTCTCCCAATTGATCTTCCGTGGTTTACATGGTATCAGAGCCAAGAGCAAAAGAAACGGAACTCCCATAATGAGCTTTTTTTTTAAAAACTAAACAAAGCCAAAATCATTATGGGAGACAACAAAGAAAACCAAGTTGAACAAAGCCAGCTTGATTGCTACCACAAATGCACGATTGTTGCAGTATATTTTTAATATCGATTCCACAGAGATCAAGTGTAGTCTATCAAGTTTTAACCTATGATAAAAAGCTAAATGACCAAATTTTCAATCGACTGTCTCAACTATCACTATTTAACTATGGAAAATTCAATCAAATTAAAAACATCTAGGGAATTGCTTCGCCTTGTAAAGAGTTGGATCATTAGATTTAAATATGTACTTTATCTAGATTGGATTATTCAAAGGAGTGCAATCAAAGAGTTCAATTTTTTCTTTCAAAACAGACTGAATTGCCTAAACTAACCCAATTAACATTCTTGCAAATATCTTTGGGTTAGTCTTGGTTATGGATTCTTGATTGTTAGAATTTTTTTCTCAACAAACAACTCACTTTCAAGTAGTCGTTAAATTAAGTTATAACTTGTTTTTCTAATAGTCAGTTTCTCTTTTCAGTACTTCACTCAACTGTCTAGTATACGCTAGCAAATCTGACCAACCTAACAATTCATCCACAAGATAAAATTCAATCAAACCAATTGGATAAAATACAGATATTGAAATTTAGAGATCCAACATCAATACTTTGGTTAACAAGTCCCTAGATTAAGAAAAACCACTCACACATCAACATTTAAGCAAAAGTTCAAGAAGAAATTAGAAGGGGAAGAAAAAAAACTTAGCAATTATGGTGGTCTTCAATGGCTTCCCAAACTCCAAGCCTCCAAGTGCTAATCTTCCACTTCAATTCCCTCTCTTACTCTAAAGAAAACTTCAAAAATCCTAAAACTAATGATAAAAGTGAGAATTAGATGCTTTGGTTGTCTATGCCTCTCTCTTTGCAGCCGAAAAGAACCCTATTTATGCATAAACTCAGCCGTTCTTAGCCACAAGATGAAGGAAGACGAAGAGGTAAGCAATTTCTGGCCTACTGCGGACCGTGGCCTTTACCAAGAAGGGTCTGTGATCGCCTCTGTCTTAGCATTCTTTGATTCTTTTTTGTTTTCCATGAGCATGGTGACTTCGGCGCATCTGTGGGAAGTCAAAACACACTCAATTAGGGTCAAAGTAAGGGCAAAAAGGTCCAAAAACTTACAAAACATAGAAAAGAACCATATCCAAGCACAAAATGGGAAAAGAGTATTGATTACAACATAAAATACATAATTCTCCTTGAAAATACAAAATCTACGGGTACATATAAATCTCCTAGCTTAATGGGAACATCCTCTAAAATACCTACGGAGTACTTTACAGAACGGTCCGCCAATTGTGAAGAGATGGTGGTGGGTCTCATTTCTCCCAGGTCTAGCTTTTTATAAAGAGAGAGGGGTATTAAACTTACACTGGATCCTAAATCACACAAGACATGATTTATTAACACATTACCTATCAAACAAGGAATAGAAAAGCTGTCGAGACCCTTAAGCTTAGCAGAGAGCTTATTTTGAATTGCGACATTACATTCTTCAGTCAACGCCACTATTTCATGCTCTTCTAGCTTTCTTTTATTAGACAAAATCTCTTTGAAAAACTTAGCATAGATAAGGTATCAGTGAATAGAATGTTAATGGACAATTTCTTAAGGACCTCTAAGAACTTCCCAAATTGTTAGTCAAGTTTAGCCTTAGCCATTCTTTGGGGGAATGGTAATAGTGGTACATAGGGTCTTAGGGAGATTTTCTTAGGGTCATTAGGAATCTTATTAGAATTACAGACATCATCACTTATGTCATCATTAGAAGAAGTAGACACCTCCTTCTCAACAACCCCATCATTTCCATCATGCGAATGCTCATTTTGGCCCACCCCTTAGGTCCCTCAAGTTACTTTCCCCCTTTAAAAGCATGGTATTATATTTTTCCCCAAGGCTAAGTTCGTTCTTACTAGGAAATCTTCCTAGGGGGAGGAATAGGCAGCTTGTTGATCAATTTGAGCTTCTAACATCTTATTATGAGTAGTAAGCACATCAACCTTAGAGGCTAATTACTTAATATACTCTTCTTGCTTTTGCTCTGCTAAAAGGATATTCTCTATTGTGGTTTCTAAGTTGGATTTTTGAGAGGTTTGTTGAGGATAAGGTGGTCTTTAAAATCTAGGGGTGGTTTAAAATTCATTTGAGTCATAGGAGGGACATTAGGCCTATAGGAGAAATTGGGGTGATTGCTCCAACCAGAATTATAGGTGTTAGAGAATGGGTCATTAAACAGTCTAGGATCAAAACTGTTGACATAGTTGTCTAGTTCACTAACATCTAGTGCAAATGGGCTCCCAACTTGATAATTCAAAGTCAAATGATTAATTGACCCACAAATTTCACATGATGGGGAAGGGGTACTTAAACTAATAGAATTAACATTCAATTGTTCTAGCTTTTGAGACATGGCATCTACTTTAGCTAAAAGTATAGAGATAGCATCAAGTTCTAGCTTACCTTCAACCCTCTTAGGTTGGCTTCTCCCATTAGACCGTTGGTAGTTATTCAGCACCTTTTTTTAATAAGATTGTAGGCCTCGTCCTCAGTCTTATTCATAAGTGTACCTCTGCTGCTGCGTTTATAGTAGACCTCACTGGTTAAATGACTCCATTATAGAAAGCTTACAGTAACATCCACCGTTGAAGGCCATGATGTAGACATATCCTCAATAGGTCCTTAAAACGCTCCCAGGCTTCATATAACGATTCATCCTCCCTTTGAGAGAAAGTGTGATTTGGTTTCTCAAACTTGTTATCTTGCTAGGTGGAAAGAATTTTATAAGAAAGACTTTGGTAAGCTCATCCCATATTATGATGCATCCCGAAGGCAAAGAATGTAGCCATGCTCTTACCTTGTCCCTCAAAGAAAAGGGAAATAACTGCAATCTTATAGCATTGGTTGAAAGGTCATTGAGCTTCAACATGCCGCACGCCTCTAAGAATACCAAGAGATGTAAGTTAGGATCTTCTAGTGGGTGCCCCCAAATTAGGATTGTTACACCATAGAAGTAAGTGCCGGCTTAAGGTCGAAGTTGTGGGCTTCCACATTGGGTCGAGCGATACTAAAGGCAATGCCTTGGACTCCCGGGGTAACAAAATCCCTAAGTGTCCTTCATTGGTCATCACCTCCTCCCACCATCATCGAAGAGGCTTTTTGAGCTTTGGCTCTTTGTTCCTCTAACTTCAACCTCTTTCTCCTAGAGCGGAAAGTCTTTTATACTTCTGGATGGAATTCGAAGAGAAAGGAACTTTGCATATATGTGGCAAGATCCTATAAAAATCACCACAAAACACTACTACAATGAAAAAGAAAATGACAAAAAATACTTAGTCAATCTAAATAGGCAAACTCAATATCCACAAAATTGATCCCCGGCAACGGCGCCAAAAACTTGATTGCTATCGCACGCGCACGGTTGTTGCAGTATAGTTTTGATATCGATCCTACAGAGACCAAGTATACTCTATCAAGTTTTAACCTATTATAAAAGGCTAAGCGATGAAATTTTTAATTGATTGTCTTAACTATCACTATTTAACTATTGAAAATTCAATTGAATTGAAAACATCTAGGCAATTACTTCGCCTAGTAAAGAGTTGGATCATTGAATTTAAACGTGCACTTTATCTAGATTGGATGATTCAAAGGAGTGCAATCGAACTAAGGATTCAATATTTTCTTTCAAAACATACTAAATAGACTAAACCAACCAAATTAATATTCTTTCAAATATCTTTGGTTTAGTCTTGGTTATAGATTCTTGATTGCTAGAATTTTCCTCTCAACAAACAACTCACTTTCAAGCAGTCGTTAAATTAAGTTCTAACTTGTTTTTCTAATAGTGAGTTTCTCCTTTCAGTACTTCACCTAATTGTCTAGTGTACGATAGCAAATCTGGCCAAAACTTACTCACAAAAATTTATCCATAAGATAGAATTCAGTCAAACCAATTGGATGAAGTACAAATATTAAAATTTAGAGATCTGACATCAATCTTTTGGTTATCAAGTCCCTTGATTAAGAAAAACTACTCACAATCAATATTTAAGCAAAAGTTCAAGAAGAATTTAGAAGGGGAAGAAAAAAAACTTAGCAACTATGGTGGTCTTCAATAGCTTTCCAAACTCCAAGCCTCCAAGTGTCAATCTTCCACTCCAATTCCCTCTCTTACTCTTAAGAAAACTTGAAATATCCCAAAACTAATGATAAAAGTGAGAATTGGATGCTTTGGTTTTCTATGCCCCTCTCTTTGTAGCTGAAAAGAACCCTATTTATGCATAAACTCAGCCGTTCTCAGCCACAAGATGAAGGAAGACAAAGAGGCAAGCAGTTTTACCATGGACCGTGGCCGTCTCCACGAAGGGTCTGTGATTGCCTTTGTCCCAGCATACTCTGATTCTTTTTTCTTCTCCATGAGAATGGTGACTTAGGGGCATCCGTGGGGAGTCAAAATACACTTAATTGGGGTCAAAGCAAGGGCAAAAAGGTCTAAAAATCTGCACAATGTAGGGGGAAAAAAAAACCATACCTAAGCATAAAACTGGAAAATGAGCATCGATTCTTGTCCTTAAAAATGCAGCAAAATGACCCTAAAATGAAGTGCATTTTAAGCATATGTCGCGAATCATCACTAGTTATAATGACCCACAATCCCCTTGTTTTCTAAGCAGTGCTGATCCCCCCGGATACATTATTAGTCCGGTAATTCTAAACAGAGAAAATTATGAAAATTGGTCTCAACTTGTCCAAATCAAAAAATAAGAATGGATTTGTGGATAAAGGTCTAACTAACAGTGACAACTGGCCTAGAAGCTCATGCCTCGGACAAGGCCAACTCTATGGTCATTGCCTAGTTGTATAATGTCATTGACAAGAATCTGCATGTATCTATGGTTTATGCTTACAGAGCATGAGCAATCTGGCTTGATTTACAAGAACGGTATTCTTAAGGAAATTTGATATGAAAACATCAACTCAAGCAAGAAATCACCCTTGTGGGTCAAGGAAGTTTAAATGTGACTGAATACCTCACCAAATTGAAAGAGTTGTGGGATGAATTGGGAACTTACTAGACTATGCCAAGGTGTACTTGTAATTGTAAATGCGGAGCAACCAAAGAAGTGAGAAAGATACTCGAACAGGAGAAGGTACATCAGTTTCTTATGGGACTAGACTCAGTAAAATTAAATACTGTCATATCTAATATATTGGTGATGGAGCCCTTGCCCATGCTCAACAAAGTTTATGCCAACATTGTTCTTAAAGAACGACAGCAACAGTTTGCTTAAGGTCTTGAAGACAGACAGTTGATGGAGGCAATAACTCTTAAGCCCACTCTCTCAAGCTTGCTGCTTAAAGCCAAACATAGTGGGTCGCGCCCCCGGTGCAGCCACTATCAATGCCTTGGGCACAAGAAGTATCAATGCTTCAAAATAATTGGGTACCTACCCAATTAGCAGAACAAATGCTCAAACTAGAACTCGCTAGCCTGGAATCAAGGACCGAATTGGAATTTCGGGCATGACAGCGGATCTGGGCAGTGAGAGAGAGGAGGAGCAAATTCTAGTTATGGGGAGCGCTCTAATGTTTGATGGGTACAAAAATAAGGGCCGAGATTGGCAGCCATAGCAAGAGGCAGAGAGGAGAAGAAGTAGATGATAAATCCAAGACCTTGGGTAAGAATGATGGGCAATTCGCTGGGTTCACTACCGCTCAGGTAGAGGAGCTCTTTAGTTTTTTTAGAGAGGGACAGAACCAGTAAAGAATGTCTGGTAAGAGTTTTTATTCTCAATCTTTCCAATGGGTATTAGATAGTAGAGCTCCCCACCATATGACCTCCAATTTCTATGTGATGACTGACATATACAACATGCCTTCTAAACTTTACATTACTGTGCCTAATGGACGAACCTTGCTAGTTGAAAAGGCTGGAACTATGAAATTTGGTTCAGATTTTGTGTTGAAAGATGTTTTATACATACCATCATTTACCTACAACCTTACCTCTATTCGGTAATTTAAGAAAGATATAAAATTATAAATTTCCTAGTCACTTATGGTGATGATTTTTGTCTTATACAGGACTGCACTTCAAAGAAGCCGAATGGAGCGGGTGAGTTGAGTAATAGGGTCTATTGCTTGAAGATGGCACTTATTGGGCCAGTCTTTGCCGCTTTGCAAAGTTTAGATTCAATTAGATGGCTTCAGCATTTACGAAATCCCTCTTTTGGTAGGTTAAGTACTTTGTCTAGTGTTTGTGGTTTTAAGTTAAATAAGGATTTTTATGACTGCTGTGATGTGTATCACAGAGCTAAGCAGACTCGAAATGCTTTTCCATTGAGTAACTCTAAAGCTGAATGACCATTTAGTTTAATTCACTATGATTTATGGGAACGTTATCGCACAACCTTTCTATCTGGCTATCACTATTTCTTATGCATTGTGGATAACTATAGTTGTGCTATTTAGGTATTTTTACTGAAAGACAAAATAGAAACTTTTGAGAAGCTTGTGCAATTTTATGTTATGGTTCAAACTCAATTTGGGTTAAATGTTCAACGTTTTCGTAGTGATCAAGACACTAAGTTTATGGATAAAAAGGTTCAAAAAAAAATTTTCGAAAAAAGGAATAGTCCATGAAATTTCTTGTGTAGACACACCACAGCGGAATGGCACGTAGAACGGAACAATTGTCATTTGCTTAATGTGGCACGTGCTCTTAGATTTCAAGCATTTCTTCCTATTCAATTCTGGGGTGAATGTGTTTTATGTGCTACTTACCTTGTCAGTTAAACACCTACAAAGCTTCTTAGTTCAAAAACTCCTTATGAGATGTTGTTTTGAGTCAGCCCGTATTATGCTCATCTTCGAATATTTGGGTGTCTTTGTTATGCTCATGCCCATAATCGAATCAAGGATAAGTTCGATGCACGGTCTACCAAATGCATGTTTTTACGATATCCTTATGGGCAAAAGGGTTGGAGAGTCTATCATGTAGACGGGTAATAAATTTTTGTGTCATGGGCATATTGTTGTATTTTATAAGGATATCTTTCCTTTTTTATGAGTCGGTTGATCAATGTGTCCACCTAGCGTATGAATGGTGTACCCAACCTTTATCTTTACAATAGCATAGTGTTGTTTCATTGTTACCCAACTCCCTCTCCACATGTCCTCCACAAAAGATGTTAACTGAAGCACCACAATATGGGGTTGAAGCCAACAATGTCCATTATGATGTTTTCGACTTAGACACACAAAATCCTATTACAACACTGCCCCACTCTAGAATTCCTACTCCGGTTTATAGGCTGCCTGATCCTTCACCTTTGGCCCAAGTGTCTTTCCAGGGTGAGGGGGAGCCCACGATCTCTATTGATTCTTTGGGTCGTCATGATGATTTAGCAAATGAACCCATAGAATCTAGGGCCTAATCCTCAGTGCCTGCCTGTGACGTACAACATAGTATAGACCCAGCAGACACGGTGGCCCATAGTCACCGTCAGCGTGTGCGCTATCTACCAGTTCATTTGGAAGACTTCGTTTGCAACGTTGTCTCTGTTAATGACCTATACTCATCACCTCTCCATGACACTTCTTCAGATATCACCTGTCCTATCTCATATTTCATTGATTACGATAAATCTCCTCTTCTCATCGTGCTTTTCTAGCTTCTATAACCCACCATGTTGAGTCTCAATATTATTCACAAGTCGTTCAAGATCCAAAATGATGTGATGCTATCACCCAAGAAATCACTGCCCTTGAAGACAATCACACATGGGAACTCACACCTCTTCCACAAAGCAAGAAGGCTCTTGGTTGTAAGTGGGTTTACCGGATAAAATACAAAGCTGATGGTACAGTGGAAAGATCCAAGGCTCGACTGGTTGTTCTAGGAAATACGCAAGTGGAAGGTGAAGATTATATTGAGACTTTTGCTCATGTTGCCATAATGGTTACCGTTCGCATTCTGTTGACAATTGAAATTTCCAAGGGATGGGATCTATATCAGCTGGATGTTAACAACGCATTTCTCCACGGTGACCTATAGGAAGATATTTATATGAAACCACCTCTAGGGTATCATCCTTCCCAACCTAATAAAGTGCGCAAGTTGAAAAAGTCATTGTATGGATTACGTCAGGCGCGATGAAAAGCTACAGCCCTTTATGATTTTGGTTTTCAATAATATAATGTCCTCTTGATCATTCCTTATACATATATGACAGAGATGATGTCTATTTAGCCCTCTTAATGACTGATAATGATCCTCAGTTCCGTCAAATGTTTAAAATCTATCTGCATCAATGTTTTAAACTAAAGGATTCAGGACCGTTGAAGTATTTTTTGGGGATTGAAGTGGCCTGGGCTCCAGCTGGTTGATTTTTGTGTCAGCACAAATATACTCCTGACATTTTGACTGAAACTGCTATGATTGGTGCTAAACCAGCTCCTTCCCAATGGAGCAACAACACAAGCTTTCTACTGACTCGGGTGATCCTATATTTGATCCCACTCGCTACAGACGCTTAGTAGGGTGTTTGATATATCTCACCATCACTCGTCCTGATATTACCTATTCTGTTCACATACTTAGTCAGTTTATGCAGGACCCTAGGCAGGGCCACTGGCCCACTACGATACAGCTATGTGACTTCTTTGATATCTTAAATCTACACTAGGGCAAGGTATCTTACTATTTGCTACTAATAATCTTAGTCTTCAGGTTTACTCCGATTCTAACTGGGCTAGTTGCCCCATTACTCGATGTTCAGTCACTGGTTACTTGGTGAAATTGGGGACTACACCTATTTCATGGAAAACTAAAAAACAACCTACTGTCTCTTGCTCATCTGTGGGTGCAGAATATCAGGTTATGGATAATGCTTCTAGTGAAGCAATTTGGATTCATGACCTCCTTTGTTTCCTCAAGATTACTGTCACAGCAGCCCTCCTGTTTTGTGATAACTAAGTTGCCTTACACATTACGGCCAATCCCTTTTTTTCATGAGTGCACTAAACAAATTGAGGTTAACTATCATTTTGTCTGTAAGTGCTTGGTTCCTGGTGTCATTCATGCTTATTACACACCTACCACTAAGCAACTTGTAGACATCTTCACCAAAACTTTGAGTTAATGACAATTCCAATATTTATGTGGCAAGTTAGGCATTTCTAATTTACACGCTCCAACTTGAGGGGAAGTATTAGTGGAGATCTTAGTTGTAATCTTTTCTTGATTGTAATATTTCTTGTATATTCCTTTTCTAGTCCCCCAGGATACTGTCTTCAATTGAATGATTTTGTTATGCTTCCTTTTTTAATTTTCCTTCCAAAACTATATTGAAGACAGAGTTGTACTCTTTTGTATATATGAGAATTGCACAGCTGGGGGGAGGGCTGGGAAATACATGATTCTCTCCCCATTGATCTTCCTTGGTTTAGAATACTAACCTATGCTATGAGTGTGTTTATGTTGCTGAAAGATTTGTACCATGAGATTTAGTCATCCATCATTAAGTTTAGGTGGGGTAGCAATGGGAGTAGGCATAAAATCTATTGGATAGTAAGGGACAAATTATGTGATAGTAAGGTGGAAGACGGGCTCATGTTCAAGACTTAAAATCCTTCAATCTACCACTCGTTGTAAGACAAGTAATGCAACCTATTCATTCAACCTAGTCTCTTGCCTTAAAACTATTACAAGCACGTTATTTCCTAAATTGTAAACTGTCAGATGCCAAGTTAGGCTCGCCCGACTTTTATATATAGTAGCTCATGAGGGGCATGGTAGGTTGTGGAATGGGGGTCGAGGTGGCTTGTGGGTGAAAGTATGTCGCTGAACGTTTGGGAAGCTAAGTGGCTGCTTCATCCACTATCATCTAAAATGATTACCCTAATAGGGCTGGAAGTGGTGTTGCTTCAGGTGGAGACTTTATTAAATGCACGCTATTGGAGGGAGGATATGTTTAACACCTGGTTCCTCCCAGTTGACAAAGATATCATCAAGAAGATGTAGTTGTCCTCTTGGTCAAATTGGGCAATTCATGGAATAGGGATTTGGAAGGTGAATTTTGATTGTGCCATGCTTAATGAATAGGATGTCGATTGGGGTGCGGTGGTGAGAAGGACGATGGTGCCATTGGTCTAGCTTCGATGCAGCAAAGTACAAGATTGTTGGTCCCAAATTAAGGAAGCTAGAGCATGCATATTTGTGGGGAGGCAGGTGTGGGATAACGATTATAGCCAAGTGGTGATTGATGACGATTACTCGAATCTTATCTCTAAGTTACCCAAAAAAAAAAAATTAGAAATAGAAGTCTCACTCAAACATTGAGCTGGGTTTAATCATTTTTGAAATTTTGAATTTTGTTAGTGTGCTTTATGCTTTTAAGTTTATTAGCAGAAAAGGGAATAGGGTGGCTCACGCCCTTACCCATCTTCATCCATACGACCTTGCTATTAGAGTATGGCATGGAGAAGGTACAAATTGTATATTGAATCTTGAATAGAGCTGTAGATGACATCTGTAATATGCTTTCCAATTATTAAATGAAGCAACCCTTTCATATAAAAAGGGGAAAATGCCAAATCCAAAATTTAGTAAACCCAAAAGAATAAACAATAAAAAAGTTCTAGAGTTTCATATCTGACAATTAAATTAAGGTAGTATTTGATTGGAAAGAAAATGGCTTTCCCGAAAAATTATTTTCCGTGGAAAATTGATTTTCATGTCACATTTTCCATCACTTGGTAGAAGATAAAGCACTTTCCATTGAAAAAAAGGAAAAATATCAACTGAATTGTTTAAATGGCGAAAAATGTCAACTGAATGGTCGTGGTAGAGATAAATATTGACCAAATAAAAAAATGTTGAGCTTAAAATTCACATGTGAGTTTTTTTTAATGTTTCCTATTAGATAATCAAGTTTTGATCTAAACTATTATAATCATCTTAGTGACGAAAAATATCAACTGAATTGTTTAAGTGGCGAAAAATGTCGATTGAATTGTCGTGATGGTGAAAAATATTGACCAAATGAAGGACTATTATGCTCAAAATCTAGATTTAAACCTATTTTAATCTTTCTTATTTGATGATGAAATTTCAATCCCAAATGTTGAAAAGGTTTCAATAGTGAAAAATATTGATTAAATTGTTTAAGTGGCAAAAAAGGCCAATTGAATTGCCGTGGTGGAGAAAAATGTTGACCGAAAGAAGAAATGTCATGCTCAAAATCTAGATTTGAGCCTATTTTAATATTTTATATCTGATGATCAAGTTTCAATCTAAACTGTTGAAAACATTTTAGTAGTCAAAAATATTGACTGAATTGTCTAAGTGGCAAAAAATATTGATTGCATTGTCTTTGTGGAAAAGATGTAGACCAAATGAAGGAATTTCGAGCTTAAAATTAAAATTTGAGCCTATCTTAAT
Source organism: Carnegiea gigantea (assembly GCA_029747015.1). Taxonomy (NCBI): domain Eukaryota; kingdom Viridiplantae; phylum Streptophyta; class Magnoliopsida; order Caryophyllales; family Cactaceae; genus Carnegiea; species Carnegiea gigantea. The sequence continues at coordinate 64,040 of JAKOGI010001808.1, read as the reverse complement.
CTTTTCTATCTCATAGTCAAATTTCGATCCAAATCGTTGAAATTGTTTTAATAACGAATGAAATGAACTGTTTAAGTGGCAAAGAATGTCAATTAAATTGTCGCGACGAAGATAAATATTGACCAAATGAAAGAAACTTGACCTCTAAATCTACATTTGAGTTTATTTAATCTTTTCCATCGAATAGTGAACTTTCAATCCAAACCATTGAAATCAGATTTTGCATCTAAATTCTAGCTAACCATATCGTCAAAGAATTAAAGGAAGACAATCAACTTCCTATCTTCTCAATAAGGAAATCATTTTTCTCGTTGGGGGGAAATCATTTTTCTTTTAAAATATTTTTCCATCCTTTATTGTGCCAAATAAAAAAAGATAGAAAACTATTTTATGGAAAAATCATTTTTTGTCAAACCAAATGCTACCTAAAGAAAATCCCAAAGTCGAAAACTGCATGTGTCAAGTTAGACATGAGAAGTAGAATGTGGTTTTTCTGTGGACGCACTTGTATTTCGCCTCATGATGCGCAATTTTCTTGACAGAAGGTAGAATCCATTGCTAATTAGTGCTGCAAGGTAAAAGCAGCAAGCAAATCAAAACCTGAAAGCCCCAAAATATATGAATTCAAAATTTTCAAAGCAAATATGAAATGAATTATTGTCATCCACTACCCTCCACATTCAGGTAAATTTTATTTATAATGCATTATTTTTGCAATTATTATTTACCCCCTCACCGTAAAAATTGTTATCATATACAGAAAAAATATTATCACTTAACCCCCTCACCTTTGAAGTTTTGACTACAAAATGAGGTCATATGATCACAATTTTTAAGGTGGGGGGATGGTTAAATAATAATTCACCAAATAATGGCTTGCAAATAAGATCTATCCGAATTTGTAGGGGCGTATGATAACAATTCAATTTAAAATTTCATCTCTAAAATTTCGATTATTTTAAGTTTGAAATTTCGAAAGGTTTCATAATTTTATACCAAAACTGTCAAAAGTTTAAGACAAAAAATTTCAAATTTTGAAGCTAAAACATTCGAGATTTTCATAGTGAAGATTTCAAAATATCATATCTACAAATTCGACAGTTTTAAGTCTAAATTCCCAGATCTTCAAATCTAAAATTTCAATTTTTTAAATCTAAAATTCGAAACTTCAAACTAAACTTTCAAAAATCTAAGATGAAATATTTTTAAATTTTCAATCTCCAATTTCGAATATTACAAATCCAGAGGATTCAAAAAATTAAATCAAACTTGAAATTCGTATAATAACTGTTCATAATTTCATAGCTAAGTTTTCAAATACTTGAATTACTAACTCTAATTGAAATCAATGAAAGGAAAAACTTGAAATACAAGAGGGGAGAAAGAGAAAGACAGCATACTTAAATAGTGAAGTAATCCGCTCAAATGACACTCTCAGACATCAAGCTCAAGCTCGTCACTTTCATCATTCATCTCTCTAGCTAAGCCCATTTTCCATCTAAAGATCAGTGCTTAGAGGCTTCAATTATGTTCACAAATTGTGCTTGGAAGAAATGTTTTGAGAGATAGAATTCATATCAATTTTCAAAAACCAACTGGTGGGTTGTGAAGAAAGGTCTCGAGGGAACGGAGAAAGGACGAGAAAGAGAGTGTTAGGAGGTGATGTGCTCAAAGTGAAAGGGAATTGTGGAAGTGGAAATCGAGTCTAAGAGCATGCGAGAGAGAGAGAAAAAGTAGAAAGCGAAAGGGGCAGATAGGACTTTCTTGGAGTGTTAGGTTCGGTGTTGAAAATGAATAGGGGGTAAATTGAAATAGATTGAGATGATCTTTTACGGGCTACTCTTCTGACAATTATTAATGGTCGATTATTTTCTGAAATTTATTTGATTATATACATTTTAATTTTTCTTCTTATTTTGGTATATAGTTTTTGTAATAAAGCTAGATAAGTAATGTTTTTGAAGAGATCAAAAACACTTTTTATATAGTGTTTTTGATTCTTACCAAACTACAAATTTTAACCCAAAAAAATTAAAAATTTAGATTTTTTAATAATTAATTTTTCTTATCACTTCTTAGTTAAAGTATCATATTTGGATGTCTAACTACTTATTATAAATTGTGTGCCAGTTAAGGGGTCTTTTGTATTTTTATTTAATATTGATTTAGCAAAACCATTTTTTAATATGAAACAAATTTTTTTTAGATATTTCCAGTATTGTATAAAAGTTCTACTTCTTAGTTAAACATGAATCCCTTGAAAACAAAGGTAAATAGTAATATCATCTAATTTTTAAAATAAGTTTGATTTCACAAAGTGTTTTTAAAAAACTTTTGAAAAGTTTATTTTCCATCGTTGGTAATCAATTCTACTATTAGAGCTTAATAAAGCAACAAAACCTCATCCATCATTATTTCCATAGCTATTTCGTAACATGTAAGCATGACAATAGAGATCGGAAGAAAAATAGGTACTCAGTCTCGAACCCAAAACTTGCTCAAACCAGAAGGTGTAGACTAGGACTCGGTTGAATTTGTTCAAGCACCGAATCCAAAATACTCGATTGCAACTAGTTTCAGATAATGAACATTTGGAATCTAAACCGGAGCTGGTACCCAGTACAAAATTTTTTTTCATAAAAAAATTTGCCTTGTTTTTAACTTTTATAGGTTCCTTTCTCTTTTTTCCATCATTTGTTGGACTATCTTTATTTCCTACAAAATAAAGAAAACACTAATAAAAATCATAGTTTCACCATTGCTTTGAGCGAAAACTAAATATTTAGGGTGCCAAAATTGCATTGGTTTTGTACCAAACTAGGATTGTTCATTACTCAGTCCATAACCGGACTGGTCCGAAGATGGGCCTGGATTAGACCGGACCTGATCAGTCCAACTAAATTCGGTCTGGTCTTCAATCCTTAAGTTGTCCTTTTCGATCCTTGGTCCGGTCCCGGTCTGTACTGGTTGGACCGACGGATTATTTGGCTTGGGCTTTGATTTGAATTGTGTTGTCGGCCTGTCGCATTAGGTTAGCGCCCTTCAGTCCTTCACGAATGCCTCTGCTTTACGGCCTCTGCCTTTCGGCCCCTCTCTTTCTCTGTGACTTTGTGACACGACTGACCCCAGCCGTGACCGCTGACCTAGCCGATGACGGCGCCGGCGGCGACGACCTCAAACCCAGCGGGCCCACGTGAGTTTCAGTTGCTGTCGAAACTCTCTTGAATAACAGGTAACTATAAAATTTCAAGGAAGAAGAAAAAAACCCCTATTTTTGGTTGATTATTTATGTTTATATTGCGTGGTTTGGTGATCCGGGTTCTGTGAAATTCATCATTTTTGCTTGGATTTGGGCATCATGGATTTGTATGCTTGGAGTAGTTTATTTTTCTCTGTGTTTTGATGGTTTAAAAAAGAAAAAAAAATGGGCTGAAGCCATGAACTCAGTCTGGGTGCTGGGCAGTGGGCACATGATTATTTTTGTTCAAATTTCTTTGTTTCATTTATTATAATGGTTCTGGCCTTCAAGATTTTGATTTGATTACTTCTAGTCTGGTAACGGTGCCACTGATGGGTCATCGGTATTACTAATGAAGAAATTCTTCTCCTGTACAGGCAGAGTGGGCAAAGCAAAGATACAAACAGGTAATGCTACTACCTTTTGAATGCCTTGCGACTAAAGTGAAGCTTTTTTCTTTTTGTTGTTCCCAAAAAGAAAAAAGAATGAAGCTTTTCTCATTGGGTTCTGATAGTTTGCCTTTCAATGGATTGTTGGTAAATGCGTTGTTGGGATACCTATCATGTGCTGCTAAAAGATCTGGTTAAAATCACTAGCAACAACCATCTAATCAGGGAAGCCTAAAATAAGAGACTTAGAGGGATCAAGGAAGTGATCACAAATGGCTCCACAAATAACTTGAAACTGGAAGAGTTTACCTCAACCTTGCGCTCTACAAATAACTCCACAGAGAAAATATCTTTTGACTCTATGAAATCATCGTGCTCATCCACATTAGACATGTCCTCACACCACTCATTCCACTTATAAACATAAGTACTAACATCACCTACAGATTTTTCACCCTCCTCGAACTCATAAGGCTGAGGAAAAGTAATAGGTCGGTTAGGTTTGATCAAGACACTATCAATGATGTCTCTAATGCTGCTAATCTTAGACGGAATGTCAAACAATAAATATGGGGAGATCAATCTTTTCCCTAAGGTTAGTCAAAAATGTATCAATTGGAGAATAAAACCTAGGAAAATAGTATCCTCAAAACCATTATGCAGACAAACCTTGGGTGTTAGAGATCCTAAACTAAAGGTAGGCTCATGCACATTATCATCCTCCCTTGTTTGAAAACATTAAAGCATGTTCTCCTTTATAGTCTCAATAATTTTTCTATCATATCATTAATCATCTTTTCAAGATTTGCATTACAAACATCATTCATGTGATATGGATAACTATTAATATCATGATCAGAAGATTTATAATGATCACACCAAACAGGAGTACAATGAAGAACAAAATCCTATGATCGGTTAAATGCGACAAACAGATGGATCACTAGTAGAGTACCCTAAAGTCAATCTAGCTTTTATGAATTCATAGCTATTCCAACCTAGATGTTGTAACAACGCCCAAGCTTCATCAGGATTTTCAAAATAAAGCACATTGAGTCCAAAATAGCTTGGATATCCCCATTCACACCCAAATAAACAACATAAATTTACCATTTTTCAAATGTTTTGTACACAAGTTGAGCATGAAAGTTACTGAGCCCATATTTAAATTTTTTATCATAGCTTCTTTTTTGGTTTTTAGGGTTTTTTTAGGGTTTGAAAACTCCAATAGGAAAACAAGGAAGTAAAGATGACGAGATGTAATAAACTAATAAAATTTAGTTAGACTTATCTAACTTGTTTGTAAATATCCATTTGGTTCTAATAGCTGAATGGTTCTTAGGTCAGGTGGTCAAGGATCAAACTTGGTTCCTTTTAAACTGCTTGAGTTCTTCATGCATAGCTAAGGTCCAATGAAGGCCTTTAATAGTTTTTTTGAGGGCTCTTCGGTTCCATGGAAAACACAAATGAAACAAAGTACATAAATTTCTAACAGAAGAATGAGTCTTACTTAGGTTGAGATATGATATAATGCTATTCATAAGATGACGTGCAAGGAATCTGTAACCTCTCCTTGATTCTTAGAGATTCTAATCAATACTTACTTCATACCTTGCCTCTTGTACGACTTCTTTCCTTACTTCAGAGTTTTCAATGTTTTCAACTTCAAGGGCTCCGATAGTGCTTTTTTATTGGTTCAAGGTACCTTGAGTTAAGCTCTGAGTTATAGCTTTGTTGGATTCAGCTCCTTCTTCATTATCATACTCATGTCAACCGAGTTTCCATCAAACACCACATGGATGATTTCATTAGCCACCTTGGTTCTTTTCTTGTATACTCTATATGTTTTGCTTTGTTGAGAGTATCCAACAATGATGCCTTCACCACTTATTGCATCAAACATTCTATGATTTTTTTTTTCCATTTATGTGAATGAAACACTTGGTGCCAAATGCTTTAAAATAAGAAATCTTTGGCTTCTTTCCTTTGAGGAGCTCATATGGAGTTCCGTTTAGGATAGGTCTAAGAAAGCATCTATTGGGAACATAGTTGGTACTGTGATATTTTCATTTGATCACAAAATTAATTAAATTCATCTTTCAATTTAACTCCATGGTCACCTCTCACAGCTTGAACTAACCGTCGTTGATTGTTCTGTACCTGTATGTGATACTTGGCAAATACTTCAAAAGTATATATTTTATCTTTTTGAATGAGCACCCAAGTAAATATGGAGTAATTATTGTAATAGTCCGACCTTAAACCATCTTTATTTATTTAAATCATGTTTATTTTAATTAATCATGGTTATTTATTTAATTGGTCATGGTTATTTATTTAACCAAATCATGTTTATTAATTCAATTACATCCAATTTATTTATCTAACGAATTCTATTATAAAATAAGGTTTTATACAAAGGAACAATTGTACCAGGTGGAATGTTGGATGCATCCAAGCTAATCTCCACAACCTCAATCTCTGTACTGCAGCTCATAGAGCATCAGACACTCTACTTCTTTCTCCTCTGCATGTAGCTCTAGAAATGTCCTCAACCTTTGTCCTTTCACTTAAAATGCATACCTCTCATGGGGTCCTATATCTCTATAGCACCATGTGAAAAAACATGAGAAACAATAAAAGGACCAGTACAATAAGATCTCAATTTACCTGAAAAAAGGTGTAATCTGGAATCATAAAGCAACACCTTTTAACCTGGGAAGAACTCTTTCCTGTGAATATGCCTGTCATGAAACAACTTTGCTCTCTTCTTATACATCCTAGAATTCTCATGGGCTTCCGCTCTAATCTCTTCTAACTCACTCAACTGCAACTTCCTCTCTACCCCAGCCACTTCTAAGTCAAGGTTCAAAGTCTTTATAGCCCACATAGCCCGATGCTCAAGTTCTACAGAAATATGACAATGCTTACCAAAGATAACACTAAAAGGAGACATACCCAATGGGGTCTTAAAAGCCGTCCTATAAACCCAGAGAGCATCAATGAGCTTTTCTGCCCAGTCCTTACGATTTTTACTCAGTCCTTTCCAAAATCTATTTAATTTGCCTCCTAAAAAGCTCTATCTTTCTAAAATCTATTTAGTAACCTGGTCACTAATGATAGCCCTGGGCATGCCATACCTTGAGAAAATATTTTCCTTAAGGAACTTGACAACGACTCTAGCTTCAGTTGTCCTGGTTGGCATAGCCTCTACCCACTTAGGCATATAGTCTATAGTTAGGAGAATATACTCATTCCCAAAAGAAGATGGAAATGGCCCCATAAAATCAATCCCCCAAATATCAAAGATCTCAATAATAATTATAAGGCTAAAGGGCATCATATCTCTCCTATTAATTTTCCCAAACTGTCGAAACTTAGGGTAACTTTTGTAATACAAATGGGCATCTTTGAATAAGGTAGGCCAATACAAACCACATTGAAGGACTTTGGTAGCTGTTTTCTTCCTACTAAAATGTCCCCCCACAAGCTTGGTTATGACAAAAAGAAATGACAGTTCTAATCTCATTGTTAGGGATGCACCTCCTAAAAATCTGATCAGAACAATTCTTAAACAAGCAAAGATCATCCCATTAGAAAAATTTTACAAGACAAAAGAATCGATCCTTATCATGCTTACTCCAACCTAGGGGTATCTCACTAGTCACTAAGTAGTTGACAATGTCAGCATACTATGACCCATATTGAGCCATAAATACTTGTTCATTAAGGAATCACTCACAAATGTAGAATTCACTCTCATTTTTCACAATGATCCAGGATAGATGATCAGCAAATAGGTTCTCAAAACCCTTTCTATCTCTAATCTCACAATCAAACTCTTGCAAGAACAAAATCCACCTAAGCAATCTAGGTTTTGCATCCTTCTTGGAGAAGAAATGCTTAAGTGCAGCATGGTTAGTATGAACCATCACATGAAAGCCAATCAAGTAGGGTCAAAATTTTTCAAAACCAAACACAAATGCCAGAAATTCTTTTTCAGTCACAGTATAGTTCAGATGGGCCTCATTCAAAGTATCTCGCATAATATATAACATGAGGTTTTCTACCTACACGTTGTCCTAAGAAAACCCCTATAGCATAGTCAGAAGTATCACACATTAACTCAAAGGGCTCTCCCTAGATAGGAGGGTGTAAGATAGGGGCAGAAGTCAGGGCTTCTTTTAGCCTATTAAATGCCTTTAAACATTCCTCACAGAAGTGAAAAGGTACATCTTTGGCTAAAAGGATGGTCAAGGGCCTAGCAATTTTACTGAATTCTGGATAAATCGTCTATAAAATCCTACATGGCCTAAAAATGACCTAATACCTTTCACACAAGTGGGAGGGGGTAGATTAGCAATCAAATCATTTGTTGCTTTATCAACTTCAATTCCATCATGTGAAATTACATGCCCTAAAATAATTCCCTTCTTTACCATAAAATGACATTTTTTTTCAATTTAGAGTCAAATTGTTTTTCCTGCATTTTTGCAAAACTTTCATCAGATTGGCCAAACAGTTATCAAATGAGGAACCAAACATAGAAAAACCATCCATAAACACCGTAATGCATTGCTTAATCATATCAGAAAATATAAAAATTATACAACGCTGAAAAGTGGCAGGAGCATTACAAAGACCAAATGGCATTCTCCTAAAGGCAAAAGTACCGAAGAGGCATGTGAAAGTGGTCTTGTCTTAGTCTTCAGGTGCTACGGAGATTTGGGTATAGCTAGAGTATCCATACAAAAAGCAACAGTAACTATGTCCAGCTAACCTCTCAAGCATTTAGTCCATAAAAGGCAAAGAGAAATGGTCTTTCCTAGTGGTTGCGTTTAGTTTCCTATAGTCAATACAGACACACCACCTACACTGGACTCTAAGGGCAATTAACTCATTTTTGTAATTCCTAATCACGGTAATACTGGTCTTCTTAGGAACGACTTGAACTAGGCTAACCCAATCGCTATCAGAAATGGGATAGATTACCCCTTGATCCAACCACTTAATGACCTCTTTTTGATGACTTCTTATAGGGTAGGGTTTAGACGTCTTTGGTAGACCTGATCAATGGGTCGGGGACCCACGCAACCCGACCCCAAAAAATAAGGGTTAGGGTAGGGTTTTTTTTAATCTCTAACCGCCCCGACCCTCAAATTGAGGGTACCCGGCTATGATGAGGGTCGGGCTTGGGTAAAGGTCTTGACCCTCTGACCCAACCCACTGACCCTCACTTTTTTAAAAAAATTAAAAATTAAAATAAAAATAAGATACTTTCGGTTTCATTTATTCAAAACTTTTTTTCTTTCACTTTCCCATCTCCCCTTAGCATCTTTCCCCCGTTCACCTCACCAAATATCATTGGTTCGTAACCTTCTAATGCTTCCTCTCTAATGTTTGGAATAGTCATTTTAGTGAACTAATCAGTCTATTGGTTTAACGACTAAATTACACACTAGAGTGTTTGTAGTTGTAGTACGCTTTATTGGAGCACTATATTATCATTTGACCTTTTATTTTATAAGATGTTTTATATTGACCTTTATAATAAAAAGAAAACTTAGTGAAACATATCATTTTATATATCGGGAGGTCTGAAGATCGGGTCTGACTCAATGACACGAGGATACTCGCAGGGTCAGGGTCAGGGTCAGGGTCAGGGTTAAGGATATGCCCACCCGCATGAGGATCGGGTAGGGTCAGGGTCGAGAAAATCCTATCTGCCGACCCTTATGACCCGACCCTCAACCCTACCCTACCCTCAATTTGATCAGGTCTAGTCTTTGGTGATCTCTATAAGATTTAGCATTACCCTCTAAATGAAATCTATGTTGCACAATTGAGGGGATAATACCTTTCATGTCACATAAAGTTCACCCTATGACCTCTTTGTTTTCCCTAAGCAGGGTCAACAATTTCCTCTCTTGGTCCTCATTTAGATTAGATACAATAATTACAGGAAAAGTCTCATTACAACCCAAAAAGACATACTTAACGGAATCTGGCAGAGGTTTCAACTCTAATTTAGGATCAGAAGCATATGTAACAAAAGAACGAAAGTTAGAGGAATCAGTGGAGATGGAATCAGTCGCATTATAAATGTCATTTTCAATCAAATCATTAGCACATGAGTCATCACAAACATACACATCTAGCCAATTAACACTGCCAACCTCATCAAAAAATAACAGGTTGTCTTTGCAGATTAAAAATATTCAAGTCAACAGTCATGTTTCAAAAGACCACTTCATCATACCATTCCTACAATTGATCAAGGTATTTGAAGTAGTTAGAAAAGGTCAACCAAGAATGACAGGTATTTGGGCCTTAGGGTTAGCAGCAGACTCAGTTTCCAGAACAACGAAATCCACAGAAAATATGAAGTCACCCACTTTAATCAAAACATCCTCGACTATGCCCCTAGGAGTTCTAGTGGGGCGGTCGACTAATTGGAGGATCGTTCTAGTAGGCTTTAACTCTCCCAATCCCAGCCTCTCATACACCAAGTATGGAATCAAATTGAGGCTGGCCCCTGAATCCAACAATGCTTTTTGGATTGTCTGGTTCCCTAAGACTATGAAAATAATAGGACAACCAAGGTCTTTATACTTAGCTGGGATCTAGCGTAAGATAATGGAGCTCACGTTAGAGGATAAGAAAGCTTTCTTTGGGACATTGGTTATTCTCTTAGTGGTGCACAACTCTTTCAAGAATTTAGCATAGGGAGGCACCTGCTGGATAGTATCTAGAAGAGGTATGTTAATTTTAACTTGAGAGAAGATCTATCTAATCTTATCAACATGGGCCTAGTCCTTCTTGTTCCTTAGCCTATTTAAAAAGGCTGCAGCGGGTTTATAAACCTGCTCAACAGTTGAGGGATGAAAGGTATCATCTCCCTTCTTGGACTCATTTTGCTTAGTCTCCTCGGGGTCAACTAAGTGGGTAGGTTGGGATGGGGAAGAGTCAATTAGGGTACCATCAATAGCATTCCTAGAAGTAGAATCGTTCGAGATGGTGGAGACAAAGATGGAGAAAGCTTAATAGGAACATCCATAAGGTCTTCTAAGTTATGATCAATTAAACGACTTGACCTAAATGAAATTATTGTGTTAACTCTTTTCATATTATCCTGGACTGGTGGGCGCATGAAGGATGGACCTACATTCGGCTTAGGCTCTGTCTGACTAGGGAATGTTCCTTTTTCTTTATTGGCAGTGACTAGCTGAGACAGCTGCTCTGCCATTGTCCTCATTACTTTCTCTAGGCTATTCTATGATCTCTCTAGATTGCTGAATCTTATATTAATCTCATTATAGCCACAAGGTGATTGTGTGTGGGCAATAGGGAAAGGGGGTAGCCTAGGTGCTTGCTAGGGCTGGATAGAGGTGTTTTTAGAGAGCATCTGTGTGCTAGGACCTCTTAAGTTTTTACCTTGACTCCAAGAAACGTTTGGGTGATTCTGCCACCTTGGATTGTAGGTTGGTGCAGACGGATCATTTCTTGGTCATTGGTAGGCCATGTTCACTTGCTCAAATTCTAGTTGATAATTGGTGAGCATAGTAGGGGCAAGCCTTTACGGTGTGGTCTAGCGATTGACGGTGAGAATATGTAATGGAAGTGCTTTGAAAGAACTGAGGTTGTAGAATATTGAATCCCTTTAACTGGTTCTCTAAAGCTGCAAACCTAGACTCTATATGGCTTAAATCTGACACTGAATGTGTACCACCCTTGGCACTACCGATTCAGGGTATCATCTCTAGTGGTCTCCCACTGCATTGTCTTTTTAGCCAACTCTTCTAAGAATTCCCAAGCTACTGTAGGATTCTTGGACAAGGATCCACCTTAACACATAGACTCTGGCATAGTCCTAGTCTATTGGTCCTAACCTTCATACACAATTTAGCAAAGGCGCTACTATTCTAGGCTATGGTGGGAACATTGGACTAATAAATTCTTAAATCTTTCCATGTACCTCCAAAAAGGTTCCTTATCAAACTGAATAAACTGATTAATTTCATTTCTTAATTTAACAGTTTTGCCATTAGGAAAACATTTTCGTAAGTGGACCTTAACGAAATCATTCTAATTAGAAATAGAGTTTGCAAGCAAACTGTACATCCATCTCTTGGTATCATCTTTTAAAGCGAAAAGAACGAATCTTAGTTTAACCATGTCAATTTGTGCATTATGAAAATGTATCATATTACATACTTCTTCAAATTCACTTAAAATAAATAAGCATCTTCATGTCCAATGAATTTAGGAAGCATCTAAATGTAATGTGGTTCTAGTTTCAAGTTCACATTAGCACCTAAGGCAGGCAAATTGAAACATGAAGGTAAGGTTGAATGAGGAGAGTAAAAAAATCTCATTCAAACATTTTTTATTCCTATCTTGTCCAACCATTTTTCCAAATTCAAATATAGGTTCAGGTTTGATCCTAGTGAGTCTTCTTCTTTTAGGCTCCCTAACCTAAACAATCATGCAAGTCCACACCCACCATCATAATTTTGATCTCTTTTTTTTAAACAAGAAATAAAATAAATAACTAAAAAGTTATCTAAATACAACTATTCAAATAAGAATGAAACCAAACACAAAACTAACAAAAGACTTAAATATAAACAAAAATAGTCAAGTAAAAAGTAGTCAATTGAATACGTACCATCCCCATCAACGGCGCCAAAAACTTGTTCATTTAAAAAGTACCCGTAAACACACGGTGTCAACTTATAGTATAATCCAGCGAATACGGGTTGTTCTCATAAAGATGGTAGAATCAAATTTACTGCTTAATTAGCCAAACTACAAATGTTACTAGAAAGCAAAAATAATAATAAATAAAAAGATAATAATAATAATAATTACTGACTAACTTATAGACTGCCTCAAGAAAAGTAGACACTAAATAAGTAAACTAAATAAAAGAATAGTAATAAGACTATTAGGATAAAACAAAAACCATATGCTTCTAGCCACATAGTAACAAAATCTTTGCGACTTTGCCTAACTTGTTCCTATAAGCCTCAAAAACAAATAAATAATAATGGGAAACAAAAAAAAACTAAGAATCTATATAATGAAATTCTAATGGAAATTAACATAAGGGCCCACGCAAATAGACAAAAACTGAAATGTGTCAGGAAAAGCAATGCAAATAAAGAAAAGAGAAGGGAGAGGTGGGGGTTATTGTGAACGAAACAAAACCAACAAAAAAAAGTAAAAAGACTAAGTTAAATTAAATTAACCCAAACTGGGAAGAGCAAAGCACGAATGCAAATTGAAATAGAGCAACAATGCCCTTGAACGAAAAGCACAGGGTGTGAAAAAAATGAAAAACAGAGGAATCTAACGACTATAAATTAGACCAAAAACTTCCAAATTAATTTAACTCAGTAGCCAAAATCTCAACGACGGCACAAAATTGAAACAAAAAAATTGCTATTCAAGTGTCTCAAGACTTTAGTAATGGCTTCCCAAGCTTTTAATCTCAGGAATTCAAAAATCTAAATCAAAGAAGTAAAACGAGGGGAAAGCTAGATTACAAGTGAATTATGGCTATTGAGTTGATGATCTACACCTCCCATTCCACCCCTATTTGTACATGAATTTACCCCTGCCCTATCCACTTTCAACTTCTGCAAAATCTGGGCTATTCTACTGATCCTTCGCTACCCAGTAGTTACTCCAACGCTCATGAGACTGAGTCAGAGAGAGAGAGAGAGAGAGAGAGAGAGAGAGAGATATTTGCTCCACAAAATCTGGGTTGTTCTGCTAGTTGATTATGGGTGATGAGTGCCTGATGATGAAGATGACGGTGGTGATTAAAATTGATAAAGTTGATGATTTTTGTGATGGTGATGAAGGAGAAAATAAAGAGGGATTGGGGTCATGTGAGACGTAGATGAAGAGATTAAGTGGACTTAGGCTTTTTTTTTTCTTTTCTTGGATTGTCCATCTTGTCCATTTTTGCTTGCTCCCATTTCAGCTCCATTTTTGTTTCATATTAATTGTATTTTTAATTTTTCTACTAAAGAAATAAATTTAAATAAAAATCCTAAAATAATTATTATGACAAGTAAAAATTAGATATTTTAAGGGTATAAAAATGTATAACTTTTTTAACAAACATCTTTTCATGCATGTCACTCTTTCATGTTGCATCTCTTGAAGTTGCTTAGATTCTTGTTCAAAACCACATTAGCATGCGCATATTTGATGATGTGATATATGCATTCTTTCTTTAGTCATTTTAACCACATAGCCAAATAGCCCATCCTGGGTTACATGTTTATATCCTTTGGTATAACCTTTGAGGTTATACCTATCTTGAAGCATACCAAACCCCAAACTCACTCTTGGCTACACCCTCATCCACACCAAAGTCAAAGCCAACTCTCTATGGTCAAGATAGTCACCGCTTTAGCATTTCACTCGGTTTCGACTTGGCTTCTCAGCACCTAATTGATGTCCAATTGGGGCGATCTATGCTTCGTTGGGAAGCTTAGGGAGCCAACTTTAGGATTATACAATAAATTCCCAAGTAGGTTGCATTTTAATTCCCTAAAGTGATAAAAACTACAACTCACACAGTGGTTTTTATCAAGAAATTTGCTGAATTTGGGTCAAGTTAATATCCTTCCTAATGAAGCCCAAATGAAGCAAGCCAAAGTTTTGCTGATTCTCTAAGATGTCTATTTTAACCCTATGAGCTAAATTTAGCATTGGTTTTCAAATATTGGGAGAAATGGCCCAAATACATGAAGTATGTAGAAAATTTTAGTTTCAAATCAATCTGGAATATGACCTTGATTGAGGAGGTACAGCTATTATCTTTGAGAATACTTAGCATGGAGCAATTCTACACACACTAAAGAAGACTTGTTAAGCAGTAAGGCCCATTGGAGGTATAGAACCTTCTACAAGGTGGTGGAAAAATCTTGAAAAAATACAGCTCACCTTGATTGTAATTATTTTAGTAATTTGATTTATTTTCCTAACATAATTTTTAAGCCCCTATTGGTCCACTTGCCCCATTATTGTAATAGCTAATGCTCCCTATTTTGCGTATTTATAGACCCAATTACCTCTATGTAAACTCAGCTTGACTTGAGTTATAAACTGAAAGGAAAATGATCATTTTCTCTCTCTAACCTCTCTACATTTTTATCTCTTTAATTAAGAGTGGTGATTAAAGTCTTTCCTTTAGATTTCTTCTTTGGTGGCTAAGAAACTTTAGGCGAGGAATTTGGTAAGAAGTGATTATTCTATCATTTTGGGTACAAACCCCACAATCTTGTTGATTGATTGAGATTGAATCCAAGAGGAGCATCATTTGGTATGAATATTTTCCTTGTTATATTGATCTTGGGAGTTTGAGGATCCATCCTCATCAAGTTGGTGTCAAAACTATAGCTTCTCTTGGGTGGTTATTGAATCAAACACTTCATTGATTCAATCACCTCACTACCCTTTTCATTTTCATCCCAAAAATCCACATTTTAGCTCTTCAAAATTTTCCTTCATTTACCTACCTTCATCAACCCTCATTAGTTGCTAAAGAATCCTAATTATAGCTCAAGCACAATTCCTAGCCCAAACACATTCCTAAAACTTCACAACAAGCCTTCACAAAAGGACCATCAAAAAATCACCTAGGCAAAAATTTGGCACGGCCTACCCGTGCTGCTTGGCATGACCGTGCCACCTATCCTGCCCTCTGATTCCTCTGCCAGAGATTCGGTACGGCCACCCCGTGCCACTGAGCGTGACCTTGCCACCTTCATTTTCACTGTTTTCTTATTCGTGCCACCTCTAACACACCCATGCCTCCCCTATTTACCTCCTTTACCCTCTTTTCACCTTCAAACTACTACCAACCATGGCCAATGAGGGAGATGCTTCTTACTCTAAAGGAATTTCTCTTGAGTAATCCCACAAGATGAAGTAAAATAGAGCCATTATTAAGCTTCAAGAACAAGTAAGGAAGCTCACTAAAGAGCTTGAGCAAGTGTAGGGATTCGCATAACGAAACCATTATCGTCGAGACTATGATGTTAATCCAATTGACATCACGTACTCTTCCTTTCATGAAGACTTTCATGATTAGGAAGGAAGGCTCACAAGAAGAAGACATTTAAGGGATGACCCTATAAATCTCAAAATTGAGGCTCCGAAATTTGATGGCAGTCTTAACCTAGATAACTATCTTGATTGGGTGCAAGCCATTGAAAGGATCTTTGAACACAAAGAGTATACTGATGAAAATTGCCTCAAGTTGGTCATTCTTAAATTGAAGGGGTATGTTTCACTATGGTATGAGCACTTGAAGAAGAGCAGGGTTAGAGAAGTCGTATCCAAAATCAAAACTTGGTTGAAGCTCATAAGGTTCATGAATGAGGTCATATAGTGCTAGTGTTTATCGAGAAATTTGCTAAATTTGGGTTAAGTTGATATCCTACCTAACGAAGGCCAAATGAAGCAAGCTAAAGTTTTGTTGATTCCCTAAGATGTCTATTTTAGCCCACAAGCTAGAATTTGGCATTGGTTTTCAAGTATTAGGAGAAATAACCCAAATATATGGAGTATGCACAAAATTCCAGTTTTGGAATAATCTGGAATTTAGCCTCAGTTGAGGAGGATATAACTGTTATCTTTGATATTACTTAGCATGGAGTGATTCTACAGACACCAAAGAAGAGTTGCTAAGTGGTGAGGCCCCCATTAAGGTGTAGAACCTTCTAGAAGCCTTCTAGAAGGTGGTAGAAAAATCGTAGAAAAATACAGCTCACCTTGGTTGTTAGTAATTTGATTTATTTTCCTAAGATAATTTATAAGCCCCCTATTGGTCCACTTGCCCTACTATTATAATAGCTAATTCGCCCCATTTTGGATATTTATAGACCTAAATACCTCCATGTAAACTAAGCCTGATTTGAATTATGAATTAAAAGACAAATGGTCAATTTCTCTCACTAAAATCTCTACATCTTTATCTATTTAATTAAGATCAATCCTTTGGAATTCTTCTTTGATTGCTAAGAGCCTTTAGGAGAGAAATTTGCAGGGAAGTGACTATTCTATCATTTTGTATACAAACCACAATCTTGTTGATTGATTGGATGGAATCCAAGAATAGCTTCCTTTAATGTGAGTATTTTCCTTATTATATTGATCTTGGGAGTTTGAGGATCTATCCTCATCATATCTTTATTGTGATTCCTGCCATCTTAGCCCTTAGCCATATACATATATTCCTATCTTTAAGACAAGCCTATGAAGCTTCACTTCATATGTGTCATCAGTAGTTTTAAGGGTGCTTTAGGTGGTTTTGATATGTTGGTTTGCTGACGAGTTGATGACAATGAGCATTTGGATTTGTAGCCCTATTCTTTGGGTTGTGTTCATATGCATTCAAAATGCGTTGACATCAGTACATCCTATGTATTTTAGTAGTTAAATTCTCATTTCATTATAAAAAGAAAATGAAATCAAAAAAAATAAAAAGAAAAAGAAATCGAAAAAATAAAAAGAAAATGTAAATACTGCAACAAAAGTAGTTTTTTGTGGCAATTTAAAAATTGCCAAAAATATATAAAAAATATTTAGCAAATTGTAGTAATATTAAATTTGCCAAAAAGAAGAGGGTCAATGTGGCAAATAATTGAAATAGCTACAGAAAAGGACAAATTGCAATTAAAAAACTTTGGTGGCAGAAGAGAGGACAAAAAATTCATTTCCCCAGTTTTTTTCATTCTAAACTTTTAATTTATATTTAATCTATAGAATTACGGTGCCACCATACCACTAACTTGCACATCTTTGTGCTTCAAGAATTTGCCCTTAGTCGTCGCGTTTAAACACTGCCAGCTGGCAACGACAGTATCCCCGAGAGGAGATAGAAAGACAGAAAATGTCAGCGGCAGTGGTGGTGGTTACATGGACTCTACCACCGCCCAGGAGCAACATGGGTCAGATTGGACAAAGAGAGTGATTGAGAGATTGGTCACATTGGTCGATCGACAATCACAATCCAGCAATGACGGTGAAGCGGCCAAGAAGGTGAGGACATCATAAGCAAATAGGTTCATGCTTGGACAAATTCCTTACACATAGTTTGAAGATGAATGTAGGGTTTTTAACTTACACATCCTCTAATCTATTGATCATGTATTAATAATTTTGAAAGGTCAATTGAATTTCTGATTTACATGTCTTGTATCCTTGGCTTCTCAAGTAGTGATTGTATGTATTATCAATGATCCCTTTTGATTTTGTGCTTTTGTTGTTTATTTTGTTAGTTCATACTAAAATTTCTATCTTTCTAACAAAAAGGTTAAGATTGGTTGGTTTGTGTGTGAAATTAGAATGAACGGGAGTTGTGACATAGGGGGAAAAGTGGGAGGATTAGATTAGCAAAAGTAATTTAGTAAAACCTTTGGTTTCTTCTTGGATCGTTGTATATGTGGGTATCAATCCCTATTTAAAATCATGTCAATTTTCAAAAAACTAAAGGTGCCTACCATATCAATTATCATGTATATGAGTCCAAATTATAAAAAATAGAAGTATTGTATTTCATGCTCACTACATTTGCTTTAGATGAACAACTTATTCCTTGAAGTCAAAGTGTTAAAACTTGAATTAATAACAAAGCTACTGCAATGGAATGATAATTGTTCAAGTTGAAATAATATATATGAATGCCAACTATCAATAAGGTTTTCAACGCTAAATTTTGGTTGGCATATGGATTAACCTTCTGTTTGCTGGAAATACCCCAAAAGGAGGGGGGGGGAGACATACTTGTTGTTCGTTAACTACTGGTTTAGTAGTGAATTAGGCACTCGTGGACAAGGGCTCTAGGGCAGTATTTCTACAGAAAATAAAAACATAGAAAGGGAAAACAAAGGAGTATAATGCATTGCTGATTTCAGCTAGTTTTGGTTTAAACCTAGGCTCCGGGGATTGAGTAACTTGACATGTATGGTGTACTTGGAGCAAAACTAATTCTGTATAAATTATTCAATATGAATTCTAGGATTTTGATATTAAACTACTTGAGTTAGATGAATCTTAGATATCATAATTTTCTGAACTGATCAAACGGTATTTATTATGATTTTAAGTTGTTGGAATTCCTTGAAGTAATTTCTTTAGTGTGAACTTTGGTTTTATATGAACTAATAGGATTGAAACTTGTTTAAAATCTTTTAATAAGTGAGGCCATGTTTTTACATTAATGATGGTTGAATTCTTGAAATGGGTTATATATGCTGGAATGAATTGTGTAGTATCTTTGTTGTGAAGACTATAAATGGAATTGTTTATGGTCTAATTGTATTTGATCTTCATTAGCGGTTGATGAATTATTGTTGGTTAGTTGAGACAAAATTACTCTATGCCACTCTTATCTTTTATTAATGGACTCTCGTATGTACATTATCTCAAATTCTAAAGTTATTTTGAGATCATGTGTTCAAGATTTATGTTTCCTACTGAATCAAAACCCTTTAGAAAGGTTCTTATTTTTCTTATGGGGTTCTAATTTAAGGGAATGGTAAGCTTTGGATTTGGAAAAATGGATTCATACTGTATGGTTTTACAATAAATTTGGAGGAGTAAGCTCAAATGTAGTTATGTGTAGCTCTTTTGACTGGCATTAGTATATAGTTTGCCTTTCTCAGTGGGTATATGAACTTGGTTATGAAATTCTAGGTGAACAGATAGCTTTAGGAAAGACTAGAAGAACTCAAGTGGCTTACTAGCTATATAAGAATAGGTCAAGATTGAAGCAAAACTTTAGCAGAGTTGCTAACTTGAAACTAATTACTTGTACTTTAAAACTCTATGTGAGTGGATGCCTTTTCCACTACTGCTTTTAATTAAGTTACAAAAGTTGGGACTTGTGTTGCTTCATTTAGCTCTCACTTCAAATAAATTTTGATATATCATGTCTAAGTTATTAATTTTTTTTTTACTATTTGATAACTTTGTTGTAGGCATTACGTGCATGATGATTGGTGGATAAGCAGAAAGATTTAGGGATGAAGACATTACTTCAAAAAAGCTCACTTTTTTTTTCCGTAACTTTTTTGTCATCCAAATAGTTGTCATTTTGTTATCAATGCAAGTATATTTTTGGCATATGATTTGAGTATTTTTTTTCCCGTCTGAATCTAATGTTATCTGTATATACTTATGAGTACAACCAATAATTTATTAATAATCTGACATTAATATATAAAATAAGTAGCGCGATATAAATTTTGTCAAACGTAAATCAATAGAGAATTAATAGGTTGTAAATATAATTTATTACAATATATAGTTTCCATAAATATCAATATGCCATAACAAGACATTATTTGTAGCAAACATCATTTACTACAGATGGACTAACTATTGTGACAAATTAGTACTTGTACCAAATTATATGTTGCCACAAATTTTAACTTTTGCGACAATTTGTAATTTACCGTAAAGATTATGTCTTTTTTTGCACATTCTGCATTTGCCACAAAAGCCTTTTGTAACAGACTTTTTTTAGCAACCTTGTGGCAAATTTTTAAATAGCTACAAAATTCCTTTTGTGGCAAATTTTTAAATAGCAAAACAAGGTGCCATAAGTACTCAATTATTTTGTAGTGGAATGAGTGATTGACATTGGATATATACATAACATGTGTTCCTTGTTTGTCAACTGCTTTCCTCCTTGATTCGGGGAGTATGTACATTGTGTTATTAGGCTTTGGAGTGTTGGTGTACTTAATGGTTTCTTGGCGCTTTGTTGGTTGTTTCCTAATCACTAAGATGAATAGCTGCATATTGCCCAAATTCATTATGCCAATCCTTTCCCTTAACCTTTGAGTCCGCATTATAACTGATGTACCTCTCAAGGGTTAAGCTTAAACTCAATTTAAGAGTAAAAGCTAAAGCCAAGAAAGATTACAATCAAGGGAAAAAGGATAGAAACTAAACTAATCCTTAGATACAGATTTCACCGCCAAAGATTAATCTAGTGAAAACTAAACTCTTACTTGGATACAGATGTCACCACTAAGCTTGAGTTTAGGGCCCTTAAGCTTAATTAGGATATAGATATTACCACCTAATTAAGGCTTAAGACTCACTTGATCACCACTCTAATTGGCCTAATTAGAGACAAGCAAGTAGAGAATTTAAGGTAACAACACTGAGGAGTTTCAAACTCAACTTTACATTTCAAATATTCATCACTTGATTTATAAAATGAACCTTTGGACTACTTATAAGGACATCCAAGGCCTTTCCTCACACACTATGTAACCTTTAGGAGGCTACTTAATGATTAGAAAACTCACTAAGTACACTTGCTTAGCTTAAGTACACAGTTTAGCCTCTAAACGAACTAAGCATGAACAAAAGAGTGTAATAACTAACAAAATGATTAACTAAGCTCCTCCTTAATGATCCTAGGCTGAATTCATCATGTTTCCTCCCTAGGAGGGTAATCACCCACGGCTGCCACCTCAAAAGAGCAAGTTTGTGCATGTTTGCCATCTTACGCCATGGTGTTCGAATGTGGGCTTGCCAAGTGGCTCATTCTTCTCAATCCACATGGCTTCCTCTCCATGAATGAGTCATATGGTGACTAGTATTAAGTAACTAGCCAAGTTAGCACACACCTTGGTGGAGAAAACCCACCTAAGAGGGAAAACCTCTTAAGTTAAGCAACAGGCCATAAGGAGCCGTGTGTACCGTAAGTTAGCTCAGCTTGTGACACCTCATTTTGGTGACTAATCCTTGGTTTCCTTCCATGGAGGGAAACTACAAGATGTCTAGAAATCCCCCCATTTGAAAATTAGGATTTGGACATCATTAAGGATCTTAATCACTAAGATCTTTTCAACTGTGCATTTTTAGGCGCCTACTGAGCAGCTTGGCAAAATGGGTTGAACTAGGCCTTGTAGTGCGTTGGACTTTGCTAGTCATGCTTGTAACCTAGACATCCTAAGTTAACTAACAAAAAAATAATTATGCAATTTGAATGTCGTTTAGTCTAGGAAATAATAAAAACAAAACCGAGTAAAAACTATCCCAAAACTGCAGCCTGGACAGTTTGAGTTCAAGAGCTTATTTGAATTATCAAATGAAATCCAATTGAGCTGAAACTTGTTTCGTTTGAAAGCTAACTTCTTGAAATTCAAACCCATGGTAAAATATTTGACTTAAACCTCAAAGAGATCTAAGTAATTAAGCTCATAAAAACCAGGTATGCCATTGGAATTAATCCGATAACTAGCTCCTCTTGAACTTGCAAAAATCCTGATTGGTTTCGATGCCTAATTTGGATTCCCTTGACTGCTTTGGACCTCCAAATTAGTTTTCCTTGAGGGATTTACATCATCCTCCCCTTGTTGAGAAGGATTTGCCCTCAAATCCAATGGGTAAGGAGGGATGGATTGGATTTTGGCTGAAAAATGACCCTTCTCTTCTGTTTTTCTGCTACGACTTGGTAGGAGGATTTGGCTTCCTAAAATTTGGACTTGACTAACTCATGGTAAAACACCTTTTTTGAGGGTTCATCATAAGTAAGTAATGAGTCCAATTGCTTGTTTTCTTGTTGAAGCTTATACTCAATCTTTGTTTGCTTCAACTTAAACCTTGGTGTATTATTCATGGAATATAATAACTTGTAAGCACCGTCACTTTCGTTTTGCTCACCCAAGTCATGAAATTCACTCAAGGTTTTTATCAAGTTTAGTGTCTTTCCTTTCTTTTTTTTGTTTCCATTTAGAATCCCTTGATTCTAAATCCATTCCCTCTATACATTTTAGCTGATTCACAACCAACTTATAACATGCCTTTCTTTTGAGTTTCCCTTAATTGTACTCTCTCTTGGTTAAATTGATGTATCTCTCAAGGGTTAAGCTTAACTGAATTCAAGAGTAAAAGCTAAAACCAAGAAAGATTACAATCAAGAAGGAAGGATAGAAACTAAATCAATCCTTGAATGCAGATTTCACCACCAAAGATTAATCTAGTGAAAACTAAACTCTTACTTAGATACAGATATCACCACAAAGCTTGAGTCTAGAGCCCTTAAGCTTAATTAGGATATAGATATCACTACCTAATCAAGGCTTAAGACTCACTTGATCACCACTCTAATTTGCGTAATTAGAGATAAGCAAGTAGAGAATTTAGGTAACCACACTAAGGAGTCTCAAACTCAACTTCAAATTTCACTTAATCATCACTTGATTTACAAAATGAACCTTTGGACTACTTATATGGACATCTAAGGCCTTCCCTCACACACTAGGTAACCTTTAGGAGGTTACTTAATGATTAGGAAACTCACTAAGTACACTTGCTTAGCTAAGCACAAGGTTTAGTACATAAATGAATCAAAGTAAGAACAAATGAGTACATTGGCTTCAAAATAATTAACTTAAGCTATTTCTTAATGCTTCTAGGCTTGATTAGTCATGTTTTCCTCCCTAGGAAGGAAAACATACACGACTGCCATCTCAAAAGAACTAAGCGTATGCATGCTTGCCACTTCACGCCATAGTGTCCGATTCTTAGCTTACAAAGTGGCTTCTTTTCCTTACTCCACGTGGCTGTTTCTTCATGGGTGAGTCACCTAGTGACTATGCACTAGCAGATAGCCAAGCACACACTTACCTTGGTGGAGAAAACCCACCTAAGAGGGTAAACCGTCCAGGTGAAGAAAATGGCTACAAGGTGCTGTGTAGACCGGCTATTTTGCAGCTATTGGGCCACCACATTTTGATGACTAATCTGTGGTTTCCTTACATGGGGGGAAGCCTCAAGATGTCTAGAAACCCCTTCTTTTTGAAAAGTAGGATTTGGACATCATTAAGGACCTTAATCAACAAAATCTTTCCAACCGTGTATTTTCAAGTACCTACTAAGTAGCTTAGAAAAATGGTTGAATTGGGCCCTATATCGTGCTTTCCTTGGACCTTATTAGACATGCTTATAAACTAGACATCCTAACTTAACTAATAAAAAACAAATTACAATATTTGAATGTCGTTTGATCTAGAAAATAATAAAAACAAGACTGAGAAAAAACTGTCCCAAAGCTGTAGCCTGGACAGTTTGAGTTCAAGAGCAGAGTTGAGTTACCAAATGAAGTCTAATTGAGCTGAAACTTGTTTCATTGGGAAGCTAACTTCTTGAACTTCAAAGTCATGGTAAAATATTTGACTTAAGCCTCAAATACACCTAAGTAATTAGGCTCACAAACACCAAATATGCTGCTAGCTTGAACCTGGTACCTTCTGTCTTGAATCCTTTGAAGGTTTGGGCAAAAATACTTAATTTAAAGCTGATTTAATTCCATAATTAAGTTTATTAGGATGTTGATAAACTCTCTTAGCAAAGAAATTAAAGTTAAATTAAGTTTAAGTTGACAAATCAACTTAAAACTAGAAATGGTTCAAAAAGATTAGGGCTAATTGAGGATGGCATAGGCTAAGTTACATCATCAAAATTGATGTACCTCTCAAGGGTTAAACTTAACTCAATTCAAGAGTGAAAGCTAAAACCAAGAAAGATTACAATCAAGGAAGAAGGATAGAAACTAAATTAATCCTTGGATACAGATTTCACCATCAAAGATTAATCTAGTGAATACTAAACTCTCACTTAGATACAGATTTCACCACTAAGCTTGAGTTACATCATCCTCCCCTTGTTAGAAAAAATTTTTTCCTCAAATTTTCACCATATGATCAGGCTGAAACAACATCAATCATCCAAACAACTCTTTCTTGTTTTTAAAGGTTCCTTTCCACTCATGATTCATGTGGGTTTGAATTTGATTTGGAAGGAAACCTTTGGACTTCTTTTGAGATTCCACTGCTCACAAGCTTTAAATTCAAAATTAGAAGCTTGAAGTAACAATGTACTAAAGGGAATGAAAGGGGTTAGATTGATTTGATGTGTTTGTGAGGTTGTATGGTGGTGGTGGGAAGGAGTATAGAGGTGTGAGTGGACATCATTAAGGACCTTAAACTCAATTCAAGAGTGAAAGCTAAAACCAAGAAAGATTACAATCAAGGAAAAAAGGATAGAAACTAAACTAATCCTTGGATACAGATTTCACCACAAAAGATTAATCTAGTGAAAATTAGACACTTATTTGGATATAGATATCACCACCAAGTTTGAGTTTAGGGCCCTTAAGCTTAATTAGGATACAGATATCAGCACCTAATCAAGGCTTAAGGTTCACTTGATCACCACTCTAATTGGCCTAATTAGAGATAAGCAAGTAGAGAATTTAAGGTAACAACACTGAGGAGTTTCAAACTCAACTTTACATTTCAAATATTCACCACTTGATTTATAAAATGAACCTTTAGACTACTTATAAGGACATCCAAGGCCTTTCTTCACACATTAGGTAATCTTTAGGAGGTTACTTAATGATTAGGAAACTCACTAAGTACACTTGCTTAGCTTAAGTACACAGTTTAGCCTCTAAACGAACTAAGCATGAACAAAGAGTATAATAACTAACAAAATGATTAACTAAGTTCTTCATTGATGATCCTAGGCTGAATTAGTCATTTTTCCTCCCTAGGAGGGTAATCACCCATGGCAACCACCTCAAAAGAGCAAGCTTGTACATGTTTGCCATCTCACGCCATGGTGTTTGAATGTGGACTTGCCAAGTGGCTCATTCTTCTCAATCCACGCGGCTTCCTCGCCATGAATGAGTCATATGGTGACTAGTATTAAGTAACTAGCCAAGTTAGCACACACCTTGGTGGAGAAAACCCACCTAAGAGGGAAAACCTCTTAGGTTAAGCAACAGGCCATAAGAAGCCATGTGGACTGCAAGTTAGCTCAGCTTGTGACACCTCATTTTGGTGACTAATCCTTGGTTTCCTTCCATAGGGGAAACTGCAAGATGTGTAGAAACCCCCCTTCTTGAAAGTCAGGATTTGGACATCATTAAGTACCTTAATCATCAAGATCTTTTCAACTGTGCATTTTTAGGCGCCTACTAAGTGCCTTGGAAAAATGGGTTGAACTGGGCCTTGTATCGTGCTTGTCTTGGACCTTTCTAGACATGCCTGTAACCTAGACATCCTAAGTTAACTAACCAAAAAAGAATTATACAATTTGGATGTCGTTTAGTCTAGGAAATAATAAAAACAAAACTAAGTAAAAATTATCCCAAAACTGCAGCCTGGATAGTTTGAGTTCAAGAGCTGAGTTGAATTATCAAATGAAGTCCAATTAAGCTAAAACTTATTTTGTTGGAAAGCTAACTTCTTGAAATTCAAACCTATGATAAAATATTTGACTTAAACCTCCATAAGGCCTAAGTAATTAGGCTCACAAAAATCAGGTATGCTGCTGGAATTAATCCAACAACTAGCTCCTCTTGAACTTATAAAAAATCTGATTGGTTCTGACGACTAATTTAGATTCCCTTGACTGCTTTGGACCTCTAAATTAGTGTTTCTTGAGGGATTTACATCAATAACCCAAATAAAGTCCTCTTGATAGTTACAGGTACATTGCATTTTAGTGGTGGAGAATTTGAAAGTCTTGATAAGCATATGGTATTTTGCATCTTTAAAATGAGTCTTGAGTGAACCCATGTTGTATTTGAAACATATGAGTAGGAGTCATCCACATTTCCCAAAAGTGACCAGTTTATTTAGCTTTACTCAATTACATGATGTGCTTTGTGGTTCCTTGGAGGTGATTAAGTTTGACATCCAGCTTGTGGTCTCATACTTCTTCGAAAACACTCACCTTCTCCTGATTTTGAAATATCTTGCATGCTATTTGGGGTTGTCATTGATTGACATTCTTAATTGTGATGTCTTATGAGTTGCCTAGCACAGAGAGGTTGCTGTGTTTTTGAATCCTAGATGCATTTTCCCTTGTCAGTTTTGTCTAGTGTTTGCTTGAAGACAAACAAAGGTTTAAGCATGAGGGAGTGATGAGTGTCATATTTGAACGGATTATCTAAGTATTTGATAATCATTTTTTGGGGTTTATAATGGTTAATGGTGTGGTTGATGCCCCTATTTCTATTATTATGCTTAGGTTCCAAGAGTGTTTGTAGATTTCAACCTTGTGGGCCCAAACACCCATGGTTAGCCTGTGGTGAGCCTCTTTCCTCAAGTCAAGGTGGCGTGATCATGGTCTAAGAGGTTCTAGAAAAAAGCAGCAGGAGAAACAATAGAGAATAACTGAGATAGAGAGCACCATGGCCTAGTCAATGTGGCGCCAACCGTCTCTAGGGTCCCCCACGGTTAGCCCGTGGTGAGCCTCTTTTCTCAAGTCGCCTTGTTTTCTTCGTAGGTATTTAACTTACAAGCAATTTTTACGCTTAACTAAAGTAATTTTGCAACGAAAGGTCTGTTTTTCCCAGCCTTTGAGGACCATCCTATCATTATCCACCATCTTAATATCATCTAGATTAGGTTGTAGATTAGATTAGCGTAAGATAGAGCTAATTGAAGTGGAGATTTTGTAAGGATTACATGTTGGGTTTGTAATCAACGGATTCAACTCCACTCTTTGGCTTAGCATTTCTCTTCTCTTCTTTCTCTTTTCGCATTTTTAGATTTATGTTTTGTAATTTGGATTGACTTTTGTTGTCTTGATCTTGGATTTATACAAGCACTAGTTAATTTCTTCACCTGGAGTTAATGTCTTTTGGTACTTTTCACTTTTTTAGATTGTTTTATCAAATCTTAGATGTTTACTATCCTGTAAGGAACTTGACAGCCGTATTGCATGTTATAAGTATTAGGTGAAGGACTAAAAGGTGAAATTCAATACTAGAACCCTAGGATTTGACTTGTTTTTGTGGAGTCTTAAGAAAGTCACATCCCAATTGAGAAACCATGAATTTGATAATTTGGGCCCAACTCCATGAATTCCATGAAGCTTTAAAGAAAGTGTAAGCTAAGAATGAGGATTTAAAGGAAATGTTAGAAATTAAGAAGAGACCGCTCGCTTTTATAGGGAGAATAAGACTTTGGCCAGCAAACTTACAATCTTCTGAGGCAAGCAAAGGCTGAAGCTAGCACCAACAAGTCCAAGAGCATAAAGAACTATTGAACAGCCTTGAATGTTTGTATCACAAGCTTGTATTCATGATTTATGCTCGTTCAATAGAGTTTTATGAATTTAAGTACTGTACGTTGCATAGTAGAACTTTTGATTCCTCTCAAGCCTTTATACAATGCTATGGAATTTTTGTTATGAATTCCCTAGTTAAATCTCTTAAGTTGGTCTTAGGAATCTTGCTCCTCCTAAGTCTTAATTCATCTTTAACTAAACTTATTGACTCATCTTAGGAATGTATTTTGCTCCTTCACCTAATCATATTATTCACACTTGTGTTAAATGATACAAAGTATAAAGGAATGTAAAGACTATATAATTAATATTGCTGTAATTTGAAGCATTAGTCCTGGGGAGATACAAAATGCTCACCCTGATTATAGAACTTAACTGGGACTTACGCAGAAACAAAAGCATATTATATTAGAAATCTATGCATAGTAGCTTCTGAGATTGTCCACATAACCAAGCGTTTAGAACCTTTTAGCCCTCCAAGGTTAGAAATTTGTAGGTGTCTAGAAAGGCTTCATTTTGTACCCTTAGACTAGCTTCACCAGCTTTTATAGGTATTAAGGCTCCTACACTAACCTTTATCATCCCAGACTAGCACTAGGCTAACAGTAGACTCTTGCCTTTATCGTCCTATTTAGAAATTAAGAACATATTGAATTCAAGCCACTTCATAAGTTACCTCTTACCAACCTACAAGGCCTCGCCCACTTCATATTCTGAACATAGGGATATGACCTTCAAGGTTTATATCTCTAAGTTATTGCTCTCGAGTGTTGCTCTCATGTATTCTAGGAGTGGTCTCCCTATAATTATGTTATAGTCAAAAGGCATATCCATAATGGTACAGTTTACCAATACCTGGCGGTCGTTCCCCTTCGGGTCTTCACCTTCGTAGGTAATTTAATTATCCCCATTGGAAGCAAGATGTGCCCTATGAACCCTCTGATAGGCATGGGACTGGATGCACACCTTTAGTATTCAGACCTAGCCTGATGAAATAGTCATAGAACATGACATCTATGGAACTTATAGTATCTACTAGTATCTCCTGATCTCATAGTTGGCTATCATCAACTTGATTACCATAAGGTCATGGTTTAACTTAGATATAGATCTAGCACCTTTAGAAGATATTTTTTTACGAGTCTCTATAAGTACCTAGTTAACTCTTGGGTTTACTTGGTTTAGAGTTCTCAGATGACCTTTTCCTATTTGATAATCCTACTAGGAGTGGTCCCAAGAGATTATTTGTATGGCGCCCTTGCGAGATGTCCCCTGATAGCTATCTACTTCTAAACTCCTTTCATTTGGATGTTTTCTCATTTTTTTGAGGCATATTCTTAAGGTATTTGTCCAGTTTCCCATTGTTGGCCAAATCATTGAGTACTCTATCCAAGCCCCAGTAATGTTCCATGTCATGCCCATAATCCTTGTGAAAGACACACCACTTATCCTTATTCTTGTTCTTAGGTCTATGCTTAAGAGACCTTGGAGCATCCATGTGTACACGCTCCTTGATCTCCATTAGGATCTTACTTCTTAAAGTGTTAGAAGAGAGATTCTATCTTAAAGGCTCTTTCTTTTTCTTTTTTGTTTTCCTTGATGAGCTTTCTTGACCGCCCTTGTGTCCTCTCTCTTAAACACTTCTTTTTTGGTCTCTTGGTTGCTCTCATGATAGCCTCCAATTGTATGTGTTTCTATCATCTTTAGGGCCTCCTCCAAGGTGACCGACTATTCTATAATTAATGTTTCACATAGGCCTTTGTGCCTAATCCATTAGTGAAGGAAGCCAAGGCCACATATAGATTAAGGTCCTCCATAAAGAGTTTGTCACGAGTGAATCTTTTCATATATTTAGCTAGGGTTTCTTGATCTATTTAAACCAGCTTCATCAGTTCTGTAATTGACTTTGGTGTCCTTCTGCTACCAACAAATTGGCTTCTGAAGTTGGTGGAAAGATCCTTCCAAGATTTTAATAATATTAGGGGCAACCCATTTAAGTAAGCTCGTGTTGCTCCCTTTAGGGTGGCAAGAAACTATCTACGTATCATTGCCTCTAAGGGAGATGGTTGCAGATAGATTTAGGTTAAATAAGTATCAAGATGCTCTTGAGATTCACTAGTCCCATCAAACTACCATATCTTTAGCACCTAAATCTTTTCTAGGAGTTTAACTTCCCAGATCTCAGTATCAAAGGGTGTTTTGATCTTAAGGTGGCACACTAATAGATCATCTTGATTAAACGTCTTCTCAGTGTTCTTCTTTGAACATTACTAAGATGACATAGCTTTGATAGAGGTGAACTATGTTGCCGTGGATTTTCTTCACATTCTTCTTCTTGATAAGGCCTATTTGACTAAGCCTCTTCTGTAAGGATTTCTCATTCTCAATCCTTTTGTGGTTCAAGGTGTCTTTCAATCCTTCGTGTTTATTTCTCTAGTACCAAGGAGTTCTATTCTCAAGATTTTCTTCTAACTCATTAGGAAAAGCTCATTCTAAGGCTTGGTAGCTCCTATCCTATCTCTGATAAACAGTCTCTTAGGGTTAGCTTTTCTTGACAGCCTTTGAGAAGCTAAGAAGTCGTCTAGTTTTTTCATCATGGGGGACATAGCCTCATTGACTTTTAACGTAATCAACTCATCCACTGTCTTTGGAGCACTGCTTGTTTTCTCTAGGGTATGAGTGCACATGGGAGATAGATATCCTCTAAGGGGAGTCGTATTCTCTAAGTTGGAGGCATCTTCCACCACAAAATCTTTTTCCTAGAGGTCTGGGCATCGGGATCATGATTTCTTAGGGACGGTAGTGCATTTTCGCTTATCACTTTCCTTAGGTGGCATCTTGCTCAACTCTAGGTCCCCATAGACAACACCAAATGTTTAGCAGAGTATAGAGTTTCTATAATTCTTTAGGGAACCTCGAGGAACTCGTGCCATCATCTAATGATCACCTATAAAACAACTCTCAATGAGAGGAGATTTCTCTTCTTTAAGAACATATGATGCTCAAGTTAGGGAGAATTTATGAGAATGACAAGCTCACCGCAGCTTATGAATGTCTAATTGACCTACCCTTAATTGTGGCCATGGATTGTTTATATAGAGTTTCAAGATGATTCTTTTAGAGAATTTAACTAGGATTCTATATCTTTTTTAGAAATAGACTATTTTCTAGTTTTATTCAAACCCAAAAATCTTCATCAACTCCTTGTGGATTTGGGAGATCTTGGCTAGATCTTTACCTCTTTAATAAGCCATGTATCTGGAGTCTATTTTCAAGGCTGTGATGGACTTAGGTTTTATTAAGCTTATGTTTGACGCCAAACTGCTCAACCATCTAGTGAATTTGATTTAGTTTAGGCTATAGCCCAATGCCTCTTAAACCTTTTATCTACGCAAATTAGGTAATAAGATTTATAGAGCCTGGGGAGGTGAGGTTGAAAAGCGATGGCGAGGATTGAAGTAACCACATTCAGATTGAAGCATTGAAGTCCTAAAAACAAACTAATTAATATGGAGGAGGACTTCATGAGGTTTAGCACTATACAACATAACCTCAAAAGTGCTATCAAAGTGCTATTAGAAAGGGAAACCCTAGGTAGCAATGGTGGAAATAAGGGTTGAGATTGTTGCATGAACTGAGGTAAAGGCACAACAAACGAGAGTAAGGGCCATGCAATACTGAGGTTTCGGGCCCGAGGATTCAAGTGGTTTCATGCAGTTTAAATGTGAGAGGGACTGGCACAACTATTGTTACAATAATGGTGGTGCAACTCACATAGTATTCAGCAACGAGGGAGGAGAAGCCAAACACTAATGGTGGGGGAAATGTCCATTCTCATCAAAAGGAGGGGTAGAAAAACCTAAGGGTTACGGTTTGATTATTCCTTTGATACCATGAGAAGTCATTTGAGTCAACCTACTCAAATGGGTGATATCTAGCGTATATTTATAATGTAAAGAATTACCATCGAAGCACAACAATGTCATAAGAGAGGATAAACACTAAAAGATAAGAAAAAGTTATATATTTAGCTCTAATATTATCCTCTATTAATATCAAACATCAATAATAAGAAGAAGAACAACATACATCAAATTAAACATCAATAACAAATCTTTAACTCCAAAACATTGAAAATAAAAGTATCATATTAAACATTGACAAGTTACAACTAAAAAAAAAAGGCAAACTAGAAAAAAATTAGTACGTAACTTAAAATTCTTACTTTATTTTGAAGGGAACAGCATAATGCTCCAAATTTATAAATAAATTGAACAACAACAAAAAATAATCTATACCAAACAAACATCAACAACAAATTACCGATTCCAAAATATCAACAAAAATTCTTGATGAATGTCATATTTGCATAGGATTTCATGAGTGTTTAGGAGTCATTTTAGGGGATTAATACACTTAATTGTACGATTTATACCCTTATTTCTACTATTACGCTTAGTTTCACTTGTTTTGAGAGTGATTGCAAATTTTGACTTTATAAGCCAAGTTATGTGAGTAAAATGATGATTTTGAGGCCTTGTGGATGAAAGAAGATGGTAAAAGAGGCCCAAAGACATCCAATATGGACCAATCGTGGCCAGAACCACGGTCCAGGACGTTCTAGGAAGAAGCTGTAGGAAGAACAAGAGAGAATAACCAGGCCAAAGGACACCAGGGACAGTGGTGGTCCCCACAACCAGTCCGTGGTGGTCCCTATTCCCCCGAACCTGCTAGTTTTGTTTGCGGTTTTTCGAGTTTGAAGCATTTTGTACGTTTGCAGACTTGATTTCAGCAGTAAAAGCTAGTTCAATAAAAGCTAGTTTTTACTGCTTCTTGCATCATATTCCATTCCACTCTTCAGCATTCATCATCTAGATTAGGATTTAGATTTAGATTGGAGGGAGAGAGCGAATTAAAGTCAAGATCTTACAAGGATTCCATGCTGGATTTACAATCGACCGATTCAAGCACGTTATTTGGATGAGCATTTCTCTTCTCTTCTCTTTTCTTCTCTTTTCTCATTTTATGATTATGTTTTGAAATTTTGATTATCTTTTGTTGTTTTAATCTTGGGTTTATTCAAATACTTGTTAGTTTCCCTAATCTTGTGTTGATCTCCTTGGTGTTTCGAAATCTATTGACTTGTTTTATCAAATCTTAGATGCTTATTATCTTGTAAGAAATTTGATCACTTTCTTGCATGTTTTAGGTATTGGGTAAAGAACTAAAAGTTGAAATTCAATACTTGAATCTTAGGATTTGACTTGATTGTGTGGATTCTTGAAAAAAGTCGTACCAATTGAGAAACCACAAATTTGATAACTGCATGCTTAATCAACCTAAACAAATCGAGAGCCCTTGAGAAATAGTAATTGGTTAGATTTAGGTATTTCTATTCATCTTGAAAGAGGGATATGATACTTCGATTATCAGTTTAAAACAACCAATTGAGGAAAAAGTGCTTGATTGATGCATGGATCAAGTGGTTGCTTGATTTGCTTAATTCCATAATTATTTATTCGTTAGATTATATAGTTAAATAGTTTAATTTCAAATCTCAAATTTTGATTCTCTTAGCTTATCTTAAGGGGATAAAGCCCAGTAGATCAACCTAATCCTTGTGAGAGACAACCTTGATTTGCTACAATGCCACCGTATGCTTGCGGCCCTATCAATTCTGAATCAAACATCAAGAATTTTTTCCTTAAAAAGAGTGGATTAAAAAAAGGAATCGTCACGAACTTTTAATTTTTTTTTTTTTTTTGAGAAGATCATACCAATACTCCGAATCAAACAATAAGTCTTCACTAGTGATTTAAGTTAAGGAAACATTAAGTGTAATTTGAAGAAAAAAAAGGCATATCTTAAAAACATAAATGTTTGGACATATGTCCACTGAAGCACAGAGACAATCTCGTACTATTGATAAAAAAAAACAAAGGTTGAATAAGATAAATGACAGTGAAATTGTTCATAGATCAAATAGATTAAATGTATCTATGAGATTTAGCGATAGAATGGTTTGTCTAACATAGAATCTTATGCATGGTATTTATAATAAACTTGGGAAAAAATTACATTTATGTCCCTTGTGTATCTCCTCTTTTGCCCCCATAAGATGATTGGGGAGAGACCCAACAATTTGGACTTTGAATACAAAAGTTGCTGAGCTAATAATACATTGGTAAAAACATCATCAATTGGAAAGTTAGTAGGGATAAAATGAACCATAAGATCATCATGAACAGCCCTTACCCAAATAAAGTGGTAATCCACTACAATGTGCTTACTTTGATCATGCTGAACTGGATTGGGTGGAAGTCATGTAGGTGGCACTCCCAGTGTTACAATAAAGATGAGTGGCAACAGTAAGAGTGATGCCAAGATTAAAGATAAGTTTCCAAGTCTATATGGTTTTTGAAACAGTATAATCAAGAGCACGATGCTTAGCTTTAGTGGATGATTTGGAAACAATGGATTGCTGCTTAGAGTGCTATGCAATCAGGTTGGGTCCAAAATATAGTGCATAATAGTCAACTAACAAATGTCCGTATCGCTAGTGCAATTCACATATGAGTAGGCGACAATGACAGATGAATCTATACATGGGCAAAGAAGAAGACCAAGATCCATAGTACCCTACAAATATTTTAAAATACACTTGTTAACATCCAAGTGAGTATTTTGGTGAGTATGCATATATGGGAAAATTACATGAACTGAATATAAAATATCACGTCATGTCATGGCTAAATATTATAAAGCACTTACCACTCTTCTATACTAAGAGGGATCAACAAGCAGGTCGACATCATGAAGAGATAAAGTCATTCAAGTAGCAGAAGAAGTTCTAACACGTTTAACAGTTCGAAGCTAAAATTTGTGCAATAAGTTTTAGTATATTTTTATTGTGCCAAGAAAATCTTACAAGAGGAACAAACCACCTGAGGTCCAAAAATGGTGTTGATTCTTTCACAACAAATTACTATGAAAGAAGGTTAATGAAAGAATTTATAAGAGAATGGGAAATCCCAATGAGAACTACAACCGCACCGAAAATAAATATAGATGGATTAGTATGAAACCATGAAAATTACCAAATAGGTGAAACCAAGCTCAAGGAGCTTGTTTTAATCTATAGATCGCCTTTCTAAGACATCAAACATGATTAAAAAAAATATGGATATACAAATCCTGGAGGTTGTTTCATGGAAACTTCATCTGTTAGATGTCTATAAAGGAAAACATCTTTTACATCTTACTCAAGTAGGCCAGTGAAATGAAATGACTAAAGAAAGAATAAGTCAAAAAATAACAGGCCTCATAACATGGCTAAATGTATCATGTTAATTCAAATTTGCTTACTAATGAACACCCTGGGCTGCCAACCGAGCTTCACATCTCTCCACAGTGCTATCAGAGTGGTATAAATCCACTTACTCATGACCAAGTTTTATTGAGATTTGAGAAAGACCCATTCCCTAGTGTTGTTGGCAATTAAAGCTTTATACTCTTCAGATATAGCTTCTCGCCATTTAAAATGTCAAGAAACTTGTTTATTGGTTGTGGACTCTTCTTCATCTAAAGAGATAGGTAATAACAAGGGACACTTTGGTCCAAAAACACCAGATTTGGCCTTAGTTTGCTCAGGGTAAGCATTGGAGATAGTAAGACTAGATTGCGATATAAGAGAAGTGAGTAAGGGCATTTAGTGTTAGTGGGAATGTTGGGCTCAGTTTAAGCAACTGGGTTAGAGACACGAATGTGTGCCGAACTCAAGCGTAGACAAAATAAGCCTAGAATAAATAAGGAACACTTACTAGAATAAATAAGGGAGTGTTGTGGAGATGGCTGTGCCCACAGGGAAATTCATGTAGGAGATTGGATGGTACGGCTTTGTTCATTGGAGTGGTTAGACAGGGCAAATATAGCGGTCATGACAAAATTATCATAAGGCTCATGGATGAAGAAGACACGCTAAGGTCCTCTAAAACGGGCCACAAAGTTGTTATAGGTGGGAAATCTAGGATAGGGAGCCCTAGACAAGAGCTGAAGATTAAGAACTAAGGCATACTCGTTAAGAGCATATTAAATCTGCTATCTGCTTCAATATGATCCACCCTACTTAACCTATTCACTACTGTAATTAAACTTTCTCTAACTTACCTCAATCTGCTCTAATGTACTCAAACCTGCTAACTGCTAGTCAAACCTACTCCAACCTACTCTAACCCACTCATAAACCTACTTTTAAATTGCTTATTGCTTGTTAAACCTGTTTAAATCTACTTCAACCAACTCAAACATGTTTTAACCTCCTCAAACCTGCTTTCTGCTAGTCAAATATGCTCAAATATGCTCCAATATGCTTCCATGTACTCCAATATACTTTCTGCTCATCCAATATGCTCATAATGAGCAGACTCTAAATATGAACCTATCGGTAGAAGCCATAAATGTAAGACTTAGAATATCCTCTCAACCAAAAACAAATTACTTGAGGAACATTAGGAGCGCTGTAATTAATATAGGATAAGGGAAAGACGTCTCATAAAATTAGACATCACGATTTATATAGACATAGCTAGTCTTAGGATCAAGACAACGATAATCTTTGTGGTTAAGGCATATCCTAAGAAAACATATTGAATAGATGTTGGTTTTGGTTTATTTGTAGAAGATGTTTAAAAAAAAAGGGAAAACAAGCACAACCAAAGGTTTTAAAAAGGAATAATCAAGTATTTTCTGATGTATAACCTCAATGGGGATATATTTTGTAGAACTAAAGTAGGTAAATCATTATTGTATAAACTACAACATAAACTGCATCTAGCCAAAAAATTGTAAGTAAAGAAGCCCTAATCAGAAAGGCATGTCTCATTTCCAAAAGGTATATCTTTTTGCATTCAATTGCTCCATTATGCTGTTGTGTCCCAGGATAAGATTTTTACAAATTGATGTGGTATTTTAAAAAGTTATTTAACATGGGCATATTAGTACATTCCTTACTCCCATCACTTTGAAACATCTACAATTAAAAATGTTTTGAACTAAAGCTTGATAATTGCAAAAATAACCATAGACTTCTGATTTCTTCTTCTTTGGATAAATCTAAGTAAAATGAGAGAAATCATTAATAAATGAGACATAATACTTGAAACCTTGATTTGATAAAATAGGCGACTAGAAAATATTTGAATGAATCAATTGCAAAGGTGAAGTAGTATTATATTTGACCAAATCAAAAGAAGATCTATATGACTTATCCAAATGACAAGTCATACAATTTGTATCAAATTGAGATTTAAATTTAATGGGTTAATGCTACTTAAGTAAACTGAGGGCTTGTGCTCCACAATAAAATACCCTGAACCAACGGGCCACATCATAATTTAGCATACCAGCCAACCTAGTCTCTAAGCCGTTTGGCCCAAAGAGTAGCCCTTAGCTTGTCATCCTCACTTGGACTTGAAAAGGAGAAGTGTCTGTTGTTGTAGACAACCTTCTATATCACTATATGAACCATGTAATGCATTCCTAATCTTCCAATGTGGGATAAGGGATGTCACAATCTCAAGCACTTAAAAACTTACATCCTCATTAGCCCAATAAGTCGCTCTTCGATTTTGCAGTTGTGGCAGTCACAATAGTGATTAATAACCCATAGTTTCCTCCCTGTGGTGCAGAGTAGGTCCATAACTTTCAAACCACGGGTCTGCTCCGATACTATCTGTAACGTCTTGACCCAACAGGTTAGGCCATTGAACAACCTAATTGTTAGCAACCTAATCTTTAAGCCTTTTGGCCCAAGGCTAGCCCTTAACAGCTTGTTGTCCTCACTTGGGCTTAAAAAGAAGAAGCGCTTGTTGTTGTAATAGGCTTACCATATTATTGTCAACCATGTAATTTATTCCTAATTTTTTGAGGTGGGATTGGGAATGTTACACACATATCCAAGGTATTAATGCCGAAGGTACCCTGACTCACCGAAAGGATGTTTGCTTAATTGTGATTAGCCTTGACACAAATAAGATAGACATTGCCTAGGCGAGGTGCTTGCAAAAGGATTTCACTTGTCATGTTTTCCTTGAAACAAACACAAGAATTATTAGAAATTACACTCCAATTGTTGCCACTATGCACTTATTTGACTAATATGAGACTGAGACGCACCTAACGCACATGCATGATGGAGTTTAGCTTAAGGGAATTGGTACAAGTAGACAACTTAACATTGTCCAGAAATATACAACAGGTTACTATTAGTAACTTTCACTAAACTTGAACTAGAATAAGAAATTTTAAGGGATCAACTTACCAATATATGGCATCATATGGGATGTTGGAGTTGAAGTAGGATACTAGACCTACTCACCAACATTAGAAGCATTAAAAGTAGCATATATGCATGAAGCAGCTATAGCTAATGGGGCTAATAACAATTAGGGCAAGTGTAAAGTAAATGTCCTGAAAAATGAAAAATGTGACAAAGAGAGTTAGGGTGTGATCCTAAAATCTTTTCACTTTGCATGCAGTAGTAGAGTTAGTATAAGAAGTAGAAATGCTAGCAGTATGAGACAATGAAAAAACCGAATCACATAAAATAGAATATATAGGCATGCCACTAGAATTTTGCTAATTCTTCTAACTCTGGTGATTTGATTGATTGTTTTCGTGATTATTCTTATTATAGTGCCCTTTACCCCCTTTGTTGTGGTTAAGACCAGGACTAGTTTTCACTTTTTTGTAGTTCTCATTTGCCTCACCCCCCCCTCCAATTTGAAGTTCCTCTACTAACAGTTTCTACGAATGCTTGATTATCATCTTTTCTTAGGGTGTGATCCTAAACTTTGGTTTGTGAGTAGTCCTCAAATTATCTTCCATAGATTGATTATTATCTTTTCTTAGGTTTGTGAGCGTATGTTTCTAGTCAAGAGGTCGAGTAAGATTAGCAGTACTAAACCTCACCTCTAAATGTTGCCAAATTGCAAGAGCACAAGTTAAATCACATACCTCACATAGAAGATCCTTTGATATGGCTGCAAAGATCCACAAATGAACTAATTGATTAGCCTGGAATCAATCGCCATACCCTAGATTAGGTTGCTAAAGTGCCAACTCAAGTGTGAGATGCAAGGATGAACATGGGTGGGCCATTAATGAGTCTGCTTATTTGATGTATGATTACAATTACATAGGCTGACCCATTAGTAGTTTAGGGGTGTCCGTACCCTAAAAGCAATTCTAGTAGAATATTTTAAAGGAGTTTAGATTAGTGTATGTGGACACTCCTAAAATAGGTCCAAAAAGTTGTGAACATGCTCTAAATATATCCAGTTCATATATTGACATTTTTTATTTTTTTTGGTAAATATAAAGACTACAACTGTAAAGTTGGAATATGATAGGAAAATAAAATTAAATTAAACGCACCCAAGGCTAAATCTTTCTCTCCTCTTCTCATACAAAACTACATTCTACTTTCCCAAATCTCTCTTTTTATGTCTCCCTCCTTTCTGTCTTATGTGGGGTTTAGACTTTAAATTTAGAATCTAATACTAGTCTTTTGATTTTTTTATTGTTATTATTGATTTTTTCGGCTGTCCAGTTGCAATGTTGTCTTGGTGCAGAATTTTCTGAACTTGGCAATAATCATTAATTTCTTTTTTCCCCCCTTTTGGTGCAATTAGATAGTGGAGATTGCTTATTTATAGTTTTATTTCATGGTTGGCATATTCACTTCATGGCTTAATTTTTTTTATTACTTGGTGCTGATGATTCGTGGTTCTGTAATCAATAGTTTTAGTAAATGGTAAGTAATTATAGCAATCTATGATTGTAGTACAATCTATGCATCAAGTTCTGCTGGTGTGGAAATTTGAAATGGAATGTTCATTCAAAAAAAAAAAACACAGGACGCAACGCCTGCACAAACTAGACTGTCATAACATATATCATATGATTTTTTTTTTTTTTTTGGGTAGTGTATATTAATGATGACATCAATAGATGAACATCCCTATTCTAAACAACTGGACCTGCCACTTACTACAAAGGATGCAAATTGGTTACGCCAAGATAAATAGTCATCCATGACGGTTAAGAAGGCGATGACATACATTATGATGCTAACCGTCTGTATGTTAGAAAAGGTAAAAGTAGTCAGTCGCTGGTTTAGAGGAAAGGAGCTGCCATAGAGTACCATAAAGGATCAAAGAAAGAAGCTTGGCCATCATATTAGACTGCGTGAACATCAATAATGCCAGCAAAAGCCCAACTAAGAATGTAGAGAAATGAAGGATAAAATAGTGGCTGTGTTGCTGGCTAGGAAGAGGGCCCTCATTGGAAGAAGTGGTGGCAAGTTGGCAGAAACCAACCATAGAAGATAAGGAGTGGCGCTTGAGTATGTGGTGGCAGTGGTGGAAGAAAAGAAAACCCTAGAGAGGAGCCGATAAGGGTAGTTGACACTGTGGATACATGTTGACACATAGTTGAGGTCAAGACCTTTGCTAATGAAGAAGGTAGTGTTAAGTCAGACTGACAACCACGCTACTAAGTTGAATATGATGGAGAAGTGGATGTCGTTGAGAGAAGGTTTCTAGAAAGTGATTGAAGTTTGAAGGAGGCTGGCACTACACGATCGACGTTGGGAAGAAGAAAATAAAAAGGAGATAAAAAAGAGATAGAGAGGCTAAGGATTTAAAAACTAAGCTTTGATACCATGTTCAGAAATCATCTTAATAAAAATTTTAAACTTATGGTTGGTAGAAATGTATTTTGTACTCTAATATACCTCCTCATGTAAATGCCCATCGGACTTGAAGTGTGAATGTTGCAAAAAATCCTTCTCATATAGCATAATAATTCAATATGGAGAATGTTGAGATTTGAACATAGAACTTTTGTTCATAATGACTCTGATATCACATGAGAATTAATGATAGAATGACTCACTTAACCTTGAAACTGATATATGATATTTATAATCTTGTATAAAATTAAGTTGCATTTATGTCGGCCATTTATATCACTCGTACGTCTTCGATTGGTGTCAGTAGGCTTTTGACGTAGGTTAGTGTAATGTGCTTCTCTACGCTAGCTATCAAGTATTAACCAAAAACATTAACCCGGCAAAAGGGGGGAAGAACAAAGGAATAGGAAGAAGCTGCATACATTCATTGCAATTTACAACGCTCTCTCTCGTCATTACATTACAAATCTGATACAGAAAGCCCCATGATTCAGGAGAAAGGACGCCGAACCAACTCTCTTCGCTTCTAGGGTTCCCGGCATGTTCCCCGCTCCCATTTTCCGAAGTTAGTTTCTAGAGAGAGAAGGGGGGTGAGGAGGAGGGAGAGAGAGAGAGAGAACGGGAGAGAATGTACGGTGGGTCGAGCGACGGTGAAGGGCATGAGGCTGCGGGTCAGAGGAAGATCCCGCCGGCTTCGTCCATGTTGTGGGTCCGAAACCTCCGCCGCTACATCGGATCCGGCGCTGGTCTCGGCTCCGAAGCTTTGATGGGTTTGTAATTTGTCTTCTCACTCTCTCCCAATTTTTACCTTGATGTCGGTGGTTGTTTTCGTATGGGCATAATCTGGTGTAGGTGTTGGAATTTCTTGCGTTATCAACTCTCTGTTTCGAATTTCTATTAGTTGCCGACAATGCCATTTAGTCTCTGCCAAATCCTAGTTGTCATTATCAGTTCAGTTTTGTGTGTGGTAATGCTATTACCATAGTTTCAGCTGGATAGATTTTGTGAAGAACCGTTTGCAGAGGAATATGGTTCAGACTCTATTGCAATGATTCATGTACGAATTGCAGAACATGATTGCTATAGTGTGTTGTTTCTAGTTTATTTTGATACTTGTGTGACAAAATCTGTGGAAAAAGTCAGTGGGTTGCATAAGTTGTGCTTACACATACATGAGGCATTTAGAAATGAATTTTTCTGAAATGGACTTCATGATATGCAGTATGCCGTAGATCAGGTTTAGTATATAGGGAGAGTGGTCCTAAACAGATGTGGTTAATTAGAAGCCTGGTGTACTGTCACCTCACTTGGAAATTATTGGGAGCTTTGTGTTTCAGTTTCTGTAGCCTTACTAGGGATTTGGAGTAGGTAGAATATACAGCCCATTGAGACTGTCATCTTTTTCATTCCAAGTACCAGCTGGGTGAAGCGTGGGAAAGGAGTTATAGTTGATCTTATTTGTGATTTCAAGGTTCAAAAACTTTGCAGAATGGTATGAGCGATTGTGTCGTAATGGAAAAATGAACATTATATGGATACACGCCATCATCAAACTAAGACAGAATTTTACTGATTCTTGTTTCCTCTCTAAATTCGTATCTGTCGTAATCATCTGCATAGATGCAAACTGAGCTAAGATTACTTTTCATTTATTGTCACTATTCAAGTATCCTTTCTATTTATCTCTCCCCAACACTAATATCCAAATCCAAATGCATACCCTAGAGTCTCGCTGAAATTGTTGGCTTTACGTTTACTGTTACCTTGGAATTGTGGAGTGATTATTTCTAGTAGACCCTAGATTGGAAACTACTGATTGCCTACTGACCTAGAAAATTAACAGAAGTTGAAAACAACTTAGTGACACATTTTGTTTTAGTTTTAAACCAACCTGAACAAATTTACCTGAAAGGAACGTTTTTATGCTGTTCAAAAGTGGGCAACAAAAATGGCAAAATGCTTGACATAATGCCTTGTAGTTGCTTCAGAACTTGGTTATACGACAGTCATAATAGGAGGTCTTTCTTTTCATTCCTTCATCAGTAGAACTATGCCTTGTAGTCAGTTGTGTGTTTGGCAATAGGACGGTCATAACAAGAAAGTTTTTTTAAAATAATTTTCTAAAGCATGTTGTAATAATTCAGAGACATAAGGTCTTCATTCTTCAGTATATGCTCAAATTTGCCGTTGGATGATCCATGATGACAGATGATATGATTAAAAAACAAAGATGTGAAATCTAGTATAACAATTTTTGATAGCAGGACATATTATCTGATAGATTCCAAGTTTTTGACTTTCTGTAGCTTTGTGGCTGAGGATTCCTAACTTCAGATCCAGAATGTATAGTTTGATGTCAATTCTTTTTCCTAGAGCATTTTATCTAGTTCATAAGGGCTAACTTTGAGTTTTTGGTAAAATCTTGTATTTACCATCAGTGGATATTATGCCATATTGTTATTGTAAACTGCATTAGGTGTTGTTTATGGGTAAACATGAAGAACTTTTGCAAATAAGAAATTAATGTTGGTTAGATTCTTATCTCTGGGGATATAAAGCGTTGCCAATTTGAAAGTTGGCTACTATTGAATGGACTCTCCTATTCGGGTAAAAGTAGAATGGAAGAAAATTATAAGTATGGTAATATACTGGTGGCCACCCATATATTTAATTGATATTTTATCTTTTTCTTGTTTCCTTTTTGACACAAGATTAGTGTGGGGATTTGATGTTGGTCTTCATCGAATATATGCCAATGAGGAAATAAACTACCCTAGTATAATAATACACTCGGTAATATTGATTTTTGTCTTGTTGCGATAGACAATTAACCTTGATATGCAATGTCATGTAATTCATGGCAAGTAGTGGAAGCTTTTATTGCAAAATATGCCATTTCCTGGCATTATGAGTAAAGTGTCAGCAAAGGTTGTATACTAGAAGAAAAATGTAGTGGATGTATATTTGAGGCTTCTTTGGTAGGAAATTGAAAGAGTCTGTTTGAAGTCAAACTTTTCGCACTCATGCCCAGGGTATGAGTAACACTTAGGAGGATGAGCTAGATCATGCCCTAGCCTTTAGATGACATAGAGGTCATATGGTTTAGGTAGTAGATGAAGATGCGCGGTCATGCACCCATTTAGCGTTTCATTATGATATATGGGATTCCGTGATTGCTGTGACTAGCATGAACCGAGGCTTTCCCCCTTCCTTCTGTGTGTGCGTACTGCAGCTCATCAACTTTCAGATGATAAGTTGGCCACTAGGCATAGTTTTTTGCTTTATTTGTTTTTGTTTTTTTTTTTAAGGTTACCACATGTTGTAGCATGCCTTAGCTTCTAGACGGGAGTGGCACTGTGC
Source organism: Carnegiea gigantea (assembly GCA_029747015.1). Classification (NCBI taxonomy): domain Eukaryota; kingdom Viridiplantae; phylum Streptophyta; class Magnoliopsida; order Caryophyllales; family Cactaceae; genus Carnegiea; species Carnegiea gigantea. The sequence continues at coordinate 20,170 of JAKOGI010001808.1, read as the reverse complement.
AATGATTAGCAAAGGTATACCAACCAACATCTCGGCTGCAACATTTGTTCTCTACTGAACCACCTGATAGCCTGTTACTGCCGTTCCACCAGAAAACATTCATAACATTGTAAATTCCCTCATGAAGGCTTGCGAATAGCATAAAGATGCTCATGACATAGGTTTCAAATTTCGATAGGCTGAGCTATAGATTTTCGATGCACTTTCTAACCTGCCTTATGTAGTTACTTTGCCTTTCAACCTTTTGATTTTGCCCACTCCCATGCTCTTAGGGCCTTTTTTTCTATTGGTAAATGGGTGAAGTTCATAAAGATTGGTAGAAGTTTGTATTTTTTTTTGAAATGATTGGTAGGAGTTGGTTAAGGTTGGGAAAGATTGGAAGAAGTTGGCGGAAGTTGGTTGAAGTTGAAGGATGTTCTGATGTTGGTAAGAAATGTAAATGAGTAGGGATTTCTTTATAAATTTTTTTAAAGAAGATTGGTAGAAGTTAGCAGAATTTGATTAGAGTTGAAAATAATTGGAATTTTTTTGTAAAAGTTGGTAAAAGTTGGTGAGAGTTGGTAGAAGTTGGTAAAGTGAATCTACCAACAAAAAGAACATATCCTTAAATAGGCAGACATGTTCATTTCCCTCCCAATTAATGCATCCCATGTGGGTACCATGCCCTAGGCTCGTAGACTCCCCAAGGATTTATGTAGACTATGTTCAGTCCCATCCAGACTTCCGGGGCTGAAGATTGGAGAGTACCAACTTTAAATGCCTTAGTTTGCAGTTTCATATTGTGGGCAACTTTCTATCTGACAAGGGTTATCTTGCTGATTACTGGTGGCAGTAGTTTTCAGAGAAGATCGGTTTAGGTGAAACTATGCAAGATATTTACTGTTCTTTACGTATTTACATATCCTGTCATATTTGTATATGATAGATTCATTATTTTGTTTGGCATTTACTTTATATGAAGTGATGGTGTGGGTATAATGTTGTACATCCCAGACTTGTGTCTCTGCTCGTCCTATTTTTTTTCTGATAACTTTGGTTGTTCTGCTTTCTTTGCTTTTCCTTTTTCATCTGCCTTTCGCAGAGCTTGAAACGAAGAGAATATTGCTTGATATTTTCAAAGAGAAGCAACAAAAGAGTGCTGAAGCGGGCACAATACCTAGCTTTTATAAAAAGGTATAGGCTACTGTCAGTATATTTGAGAATGCAGTCATAGATCATTGCTATGATGTGGACATTGAGCAAACTGTGGGTGAGGGGGGTTAAATATCTTGTTTCTATTTGGCTTGTGGGATATACTACTGTGTGAAACCTTTGGTAACTATGTTCTGGGGTCTTTTTCTGGATGTTGCATATATAAGAGATATGCTACACAGTCAGAAGCCATTTGTCTTGATTAGTTTCGCCTCAGTCTTGTTCCCAGCTTCATTTTTCCTGACCTTCTGCTGATTACTTTTTCCATTGGTCATGGCTCAGAAACCTGAAGAAGGATCTATAAGCTACAGAGTACAGAGGCTGGCAAAGTATCGATTTCTGAAGGTAATGTAATTGATCTTTGTACTGAAAGATGAAATTCTATTTTGTATGTTGCTGACACAGAAACCTGACACTTATAAATATTGTCGCCTATTTCCTCTTTTGCTGTCATAGAAACCTGAAGGCATGACCATGGGGTAAGGTTATTGCAGGACAGAACACAACAAACAGGGAGATTTTTGTCAAAATCTAGAAGTTGAGCAGAGAGATGATTAGAAAAATTTTAAAACATCTTTCTACAAATCTTTATCATAATTTTTAAATGTTTTTTATTGGAAATTTTTAAAAAATAAATCTCTAAGTGTTGCTTTTTATTATTTTTCTTAAGGGAAATATCTTTCTTGTCATTTAGAGTACTATAATTTAGGAACATTTTTGAAGAAAAGTTATAGAAATTTGACCTAGCTCCTGTGTGGGGAGCTAAGAGAAGCAAAATCAACCCTCTTTCCCTTTGAATTTTTGCCCTTACCCTTCTTATAAGACTCTTTAGGCCCTGTCACTGCTTTGTTCTTTTTCTCGGGCCATAAAGGCAGTAAGAGTTGGGTACATCTCTCTTGAACTAGATGCTTTGGTCGTGGAAGACGTGAAAGGTAGATTTTTCTCCGTTTTAATTTGATTGCAGGCTCATAGGTGGGTTATGTGTAGATTTGTGAGGGCAAAGGGAGGGATGGTGTCAACTGCAGGTGTTTGGAGGTCCTATTGCTTCGTGAAGGTCCTTTTTTTGTGTTGGGGAGGGGGCTGTTAGGGGAGGAAGGGTTCTACACAAAAATGGGAATTAGATTTGTTTCTTACTAAAGGAATGGGGAAATGCGACTGAAATGCATGTGTAATTTTGTCAATACTTCCTGAAGCATTTGTATTTGAAATGTTTTGGGCAGCCTGGGATGTTTCTGGTGCATCTGCTCCCCCTTTCCTTTGCTTATCCTTTCCTTTTTCATTTCGGAAATGGGAAATGACACCTCACCAATATTTGTTTGGTACATAGTTGAAACATGAAACTGACTGCATATGACTTTGATGAAGACCTAATATATGCTAATTTGGATGTGGATTGTATTGCACGCCTCAATGATGGATTTGTCTGTTTATAACTTGCTTACTTTTACTCTCAGAAGAATGTTGGAATTCTTGTTCATTTGGAAACTTGTTTGTTGCTGCAAGTGACTACTGACATTTGCATTTTCATCGTTGCAGAAGCAGTCAGACCTTTTGCTTAATGCTGATGATTTGGATGCCATGTGGGTTTGCTTACGAGAGAACTGTGTGATTGATGATGCCACTGGTGCTGAAAAGGTCATTTTGCTTCTGTTCGATATAATTATCTGGCCTTTTTTCTTTCCTCTATAGCCAGTATCTTTAACAGTCTTGAATAATCTTATGTCATTGGTTCTATCCCCTTACCGGAAAACCATTGCTTCTGTATGTGTTTAGCTGTTAAGAAAAGGGAATCTGTTGGAACATGGAAATGGCTAAAGAATGATTACAGATTTACTCCTTCCATCCCAATTTACATGTCGCTCTTAGAAACAACAACCTCATTTATGTCTCACAGGAATTGTGCTCTTAGTCCTAAGAGGGACAGTTTTTATGGAACAGAGGTAGTATGTACTTTGCTGATATCCTTATGGTTCTCAACTTAAGTTCGGCAAGATGCCAAGAAGCAATAGGCCAGTGGTCCTGGTCCTCTCCTGCGTAGTATAACATGATTGCATTTGAGGCACTGACCTTGTAGGTTCTGTTACTAGTTTTCAGGATTGTTCAAGGACTCCGTATATAATTAATGTACAGACCTTTCTTTAATTTAGTATGCTCTTTTCTTGCCGTCTATGTTACTTGGATTCTCTGTTCTGCTTCAAGTACCCTCATTAGACACTCGACACTCTGACATGGGTATGGACACTCAACCCTTCATTTTAGACCAAAAATGTACAAAATTTCTCAAAAAATTGGCGAGTTTGACACGGTTAATGTGGGTATGGTTCGAGCCAGAGTAACATAGCTTGCCATAGTAGTTGGCCTTCTAGTTTTTTTATCTTTTAATTGGACCATCATGATTTATTCATTTCATTTTTCTTTTTGGTATTTTTCATCTTGTAGATGAATTATGAAGATTTTTGCCATATTGCTTCAGTATGTACAGAACAAATTGGCCCTAAGTGCCGACGTTTCTTCAGTCCTTCAAATTTCATGAAGTTTGAGAAAGATGAACAGGGAAGAATTGCCATCCTCCCATTCTATCTTTATGTAATGCGTACGGTATGTTCAGATGATTTTCTTTACAACTGCAGCAACATTTCGTTTCTCGTTGTGGATAAGATATTTATTAGTGATTAAACAAACAAACATTTACAGCTAAACTGGGTCCAGAATCATCCTCAAAACTTGTCAAAAGTAGTATCAGTTTACCTTCAGCAAAGAGGGTATGAGCCCACGTTCCAGGAAGGCTTCTTGTATGTTCAATGTAATGTTTTGTGATACTTGGGAAACAAAACTACGTCCATCTCTTGGAAAACATCATTCCTGACTCATTTGTTTGCAAGGAAACAACTAGTTGTATTCCGACATAATTTGCAACTCAATAGATTGAACATTGATGATTCCAACCATGGCATCATATTACCATTTTAGGATTGCCATCTGGGGGGTGACCTGTGCATCTTCTGTTACTGCATTTCCTTGTGTTAGATGATGGATTATTTATTGATATGTATGTCCGTCAAATAGCTGTACCTGTGGTTAATGGATTTCCTCCTGTTTAATAGTGAGAACTCAGAACAGTGCCATATTGGTTGTCACAATTCCATGCCGAACTTCATAGATTACCCTTTTACAGTTTTTTGTATTCATGGGTTTGTCGTCACTCAGGTTTCTCTTACACAAGCAAGAATTGATATGAGTGAACTTGATGAAGACTCTGATGGCTTCCTTCAACCTCATGTATGTCGTAATTGTTTGTTTCCTTTATGCATTAATTCTCATTTTTCCTGAATGCCAATAAAATGCATTTTCATATATGAAAAGTCTGTAATATCCAGGAAATGGAGGCATACATTCGGGGTCTCATACCTAATTTGGCACAACTGCGCGACATGCCTCCTGCATTTGTACAAATGTACTGCCGGATAGCTGCGCACAAGTTCTTCTTCTTTTGTGATCCTCATAGAAGAGGTGTGCGCTTTTGTCAAATTATGTGTTTCTGGTGTTGTGGTTTGTTAATAAGTTGCCGGATGTTTCCAGTTCATGATATTTTTACGAACTTCTTTTCCTTATTCATAGCCATTCTTGTCATTTGTACAACACTTTTGCTTTAATTAAATTATCTGAGATTATCTGAAAATCTAAAGATAAACAGCGTAGTGCTTTAGGGGTATCTCATTTCGTGAGAGCCTGAGGCTTTCTAAATGGTATTCCTAAGCTCTTCCAAACAGGAGGCTTCTCCTACTGAGTTGACCGGCTGGAGCTACCCACAGCCTCCTTGTCAAAAGGAGAGCTATCTTCAGCCTCATTTAGGGCCTATTCGTTTTTAGCATTTTGCACTTGCTACCTGTGCCAACTTCCTCAAACCTACTTAACCTGCTAACTGCTAGTCAGATATACTTCAACCTGCTTCAACCCACTCCAACCCCTCCAGTCCGCTCCAAACTGCTTGAGTAGAAAATAGAAGGTAGGAGTCTATTCGAGCTTGTGGAGATGTCGCTTGGCTTTGCTCAATCAGCAACGTCGAGCGCAAGAACGAGTCAAGCTTTGTCCAAGCTAGATTTGACTTGGCCATGCTCGAACTTTGCCGAACCGTGACATTTATTTGTATTTATTGTAATAAAGTAATATATAATTTTGAATGCCGTAATTTTAAAGTATAATGTACCAGTAATATTTCGTAATTTAACTTTACTATCCGATATACATATTCCAACATTAATGGGGTTGGTTTGAAATTAATGGTCGGTTTGAAAATATAATAGAAGTAGGCTTGATATATCACACCTCTATGTACATAAATTGCATTAATGGGCGGATTTGAAATTAAGGAAAAGGTGAAAAAATATTAATTGTTGCCCTGTTGCATTATTTCGTTAATCTATTTTGAACTAATGTTACAAAATGTAAAGTACTCAACATAAATAATCATCGATAATTATGAAATTCGAAGAATCGCAACAAAAATGCTTTATGTACATAAATTGCTTTAATGGGCGGATTTGAAATTAAGAAAAAGGTGAAAAAATATTAATTGTTGCCCTGTTGCATTATTTCGTTAATCTATTATGAACTAATGTTACAAAAATGTGAAGTACTCAACATAAATAATCATCGATAATTATAAAATTCGAAGAATCGCAACAAAAACGCTCAAAAACGCTCCAACCAATTGCTGTTCTACCTGTTCGAACCTCCTAATAGTTCCTCTAAAACACTGAGAACGAACAAGCCCTCATTCTCATTCGTAGGCTTTTATAATGCACCTGTATTCCATTTCCAGCAGAAAATTCCTGCTGGAGCCTTTTCATGTTGGCCCTCAAGTCCATCCTTTTTTCTCTCTGAGACCCTAATGGGATTTTTAAGAAATCATAATATAATTCACTCCTTACTGCCATTAACGGCTGCAAACTCATTCTTTAATTTGCCAATTCCAGTAGCAGAACCCTTGTTCTGCATTGTTGCACTATTATTTGTCCTGTATCATTGTAGTCAACCCCTATTCTGCAAGAAATGAAATTCTGGTTGATCAATGCTCTCCAAGTGAACCAAATTGTTTGTGTTTTGACATCTGTGTTGTGTTGTGCTTAGTTGTTAAAGAGACAGACGCGTTGTGTTGTGCTTAGTCATATTCAACTGCGTTTTAACCATATCAATTACATAGGTCACATATTAAGGGTCCTGTCTGATTTGATGGGAGTTCTGGCTCATCTATTTGACAGAAGAGGGATAGTAACAGAATGTCAACTCTACTTTTTATGAAGAGAAGATATATAGGAACTCGACTTATTCTATTCCTTCTCCATTACAGGGAAAGCCTGCATTAAGAAAGTGCTCTTAAGCAACTGTCTGCAGGAATTGATGGAACTACATCAGGTAGCATGTTAATCTCTCTCTTGCTTAAGGTTTGCTGTTACTAATATCTAAAGCATTGTGTATGTTCTTCCAGGTGGCTGTAATTGTTGCAGTATAATTCTTTTAGATAATTAGATGTATGAAAGCATCTCTTTGCTCCATATTTCTCTGTAAAATTTCCTCTAGAAGTGGGACTCCTTGTATGTCTGGTGCTGACTTTGCAATCTTCAAATATTACATTCTATTCTGTGCTTCATACTGTCAAAGTCGGTCACATCCATATTGAATACATTTGAAGTCAATACTCTCCTCCGCTCTTCACCAAAAAGAAAAGGAGAAAGGAAAAAAGGGAAGGTATCTAAATAAATTTAGGGGAGACTACTATGAGGTCTTTCTTTTTTCTCCACACAAAAAGAATGCAAATATTTTGCCATATGACATGCAAATGCATAGATAACACTGATCATTGCATTCTTGGTTTGAAACAAAAATACTTGAGAGAAACTGTAATGGTTTATACAGCATGCATTTGCATTGTGTTTTAAAATATTTTTGGTCTTCTGGCAAATATTTTGGGAAAAAAGAATTTCATATAGCTTTCCATAAATTCAATAGGATTAAAATGTCCTTTTGGATTAAGTATAAGATTAACTACTGCTGAATAATCAAAAGATTGGTGTCACTATGTTTAAAACTGTTGTAATTTTGATTTGACTACAGTTTACTCTCTTCCCCCCTCAAATCAACCTTTTTTATAATTGCATTGCTATATTACCTCGCTGTATTGTAGAAAGTGCATGTTGTGAATTTAGTTTTCTCGTAGCCATTACTTTTATTTCATTTTGTAGTGAACTATTGATCCTAGGGATCCTTTGCTGCATGTCACTTTATATATAAGAAATCTTAACTATGTATGTTTATATCATGCTTGATAAATGTTACTATGCGGCGATTGATCATTTAATATCATTGTATAATAATAATAGTACTTAAAATTGAGTATGACAGGTGAACTATTATCTTATGCATCTCCATTAGCCTTTGTTCATCCATTATACTGACAGTTAGTCTGCCTCTGATGTGTCCACGCTTCTGCATCCTGCCGGCTTTCTCATATAATCTCACCTGTCTCATCAGGAAAGTGAGGAGGAAGTAACTGACACTGAACAAGCTGAGAATTGGTTCTCCTTGACTTCTGCACAGCGCATATGCGGTGGGTGATTCAGTCCCCCCCCCCCCCCCCCGGAGAACTCCTTGTTTTTCTGTCTACCTCTTAAATCATTTTCATAAACCATTCTATCAGCCGGTTTTATCTTTATTGATTGTTTTTCTTTCATGCAATACAACATTACAACCCCCCCCCCCCAAAACCCCAAAAAAAAAAGAGAAAGAAAGAAGAAACCCCAACTCCTCTGATGCTGTCTCCTTAAAAAGCGTTGGTCTACAAAAGTAGAACTGACTAAACATGCTTTAACCTCCTTAGATTCATTTGAAGGAATTCATACAGGTCACAACTCACAAGGCCAAAAATTGGCCAGATATAATTCCATCTTCAGTGATGGTGAGGAGGAGAGAGACAAATATAAGGAGTCACTGAAATTTTTATTTCTAAATTACATCAAACCCCTAGTGAACATAGCCGATTTAAGTAATGGCTGGATCTTAAGAGTTCAGGCTATTTCTTCTGTGCACTGTGAAAGCATCTTGCCTGTTTGCACAGGCGGGATTGACAATAATAGTGGATTCTTATTCTATTTTGTGGTGACAATGTGACAGTGACCTGTTCCCCCCCCCCTCTCATTTTATCTCTCTCAGTGAAGGGGACATCATGCTTTATCTGCAGACTAGTTGCAGGAAGATAAATTTCTGCCTGTTCTATTTTGCGTGTTTCTTAATGTCAATTAACGGGCAATGAGTGCTCAATTTCTGCCAACGAAACCTTGTTCCCTTGGAAATGTGGGATGAAGTTGTTTTGTTTGTGCTAGTCTCTGACAGCTTTTTCCATTTTGAATTTGGTAGATATGTTTCTGGCACTTGATAAGGATATGAATGGAACCTTGGGCAAGCAAGAACTTAGAGAATATGCGGATGGAACGCTGACAGATATATTTATTGAGAGAGGTAGCAAAACTTATATTTGTTGAGAATGTGGAGTTGTCTTTTGTATCATTTCAAGTGATTTGTGAGTTACGCTGGCTTTTGCATGATTTTCTTCCTATTTTTGGAGCCTCCAATTCTATATTGACTTGTCCGGTCATTCCCCCCCCCCCCCCGAGTTTGACTCTTTGAATTGAGCTAACATGTCATATGCTGTGGGAAAAGAAAGCTCACACAGCTGTCTGTAGCCATTAGATAATGTTTCTGGTGTAACACTGGGGGGATTGGCCAGTATCCGTGGCTGTGCGTAAACAATCTGAAAATCATGCTAATTTGCATCGGTTTTAATCTTAGGGGTGCTCGTGGTTTGGGCATACAGATTTCAGTTCAGGTAACCTGCAATTAGGGCACCTGAAATTTCCATTCGGTTTTTGGGTACTCGGTAACCTGAAATTGACAATGTTTATTTCACCAGTTTGAATCCCGAGTTGAAGGTTGCTTCATCACATAGATTTGAGTCATAATCCTTTCACTGGCTTTGGCTATTTGATTCGTAGCTGATCCAGTATGTGGCATTTATGGTGATACCTACCCAAGTTGATAATGGGAAATTTCTGCTTGATAAATATGCTAATCTATGTGCTGAAGACCACTGTTTGTGATGGCTTTGAGTTGTGAAGGGATGTTATACTAGGGAGATATCCACATGATGAAGCGCAGATGCAGCCAAAGTAGTTACACTTGGGGATTGGAAGCAATCATCTGTACAAGTAGTCTGCTGGTCAGCTTTAGTTAAAAAAATATCAGGTTATTGGAAACTTGAAGTCCCAAAACCTGTGAACCATTACCGAACCGGTAACTCGAAAAAATTATCGATCGGATACCCAAACTGAAAATTTTGTATAGTTTGGTTTGGCGTATGCCAATCTGGGCTGGTTTGCGCCGACTTTGCGGGTTTTTGGTTTCTGTTAGTTTTGAGCGGCCATAGGTTTTATGATTGATCGAGGTGTTTGAACTTACATGCCACAAAAACATAGATCAATCCACGAGTAGTACAAAGCTTATGGTCCTTCCACTGGAGAGTTTGAGATCTGAAGCATTCGTTTTAGGTTGAGGCAGCCAACTTAATTTACTGTCTAGCAAATGCGCTTTTTGCTTAGACTGGCCATGACAAAATTGTGAAGATATGCCTGATAATGCCAGGCATGCTTTTCTATTACCTAACTGTGGTTATTGGTTGATGTAGTGTTTGATGAGCATGTGCGCCGTGGAAAAAGCGGAGGTGGAAATTCCCGAGAGATGGATTTTGAGAGTTTCTTGGACTTTGTTCTGGCCCTTGAAAACAAAGACACTCCAGAGGGATTAACGTACTTGTTCAAGTGCCTTGATCTTCATGGAAGAGGTTACCTAACAACTGCTGATGTCCACACACTTTTCAGGTACAGTATTTTTATGCTTGAACGAGGTCTAACCCTCTGCAAAATTGCACACACCAACAGCCCCACCCCAAAAAAAGGAAAAAAAGTCCCCAGTTTTATGTTCATAACTTATATATTGAGAGTAGCATGTTCCAGGTCAATACACCGTACAAGTAATTGAATTATTCAAAGAAGAAAGCTTGTCTTCAGTTTACAGTGCTTAAGGCAGTTTCCCTTCTATGAAATCTCTGCAGCAATAATAATTGCTGTCCTAGTGCCCCTTCTAACATTTTTGCATTTTCATGGTGATTGTCCATTCCCATGTCTGTGTTTTCCTCTTTTGCACATGCAATAAAGATCTTTTTGGCTAATATTGTTTTGGTTCTGTTAAACATCTCTTTTTCTGGGCATTAAGACCTCTCAATCCTTGGATCAATGGAAGAAAAGAAGAGTGGCATCTATAAGTTTGAGATGCTACCCGATACGATCTTCCTACAAAAATGTCTGTATTTTCCTCCTTGCAGTTCAAAGTCACATCTGCGAGTCTCAGAACTGACAGATACATGTGGCCATAACTCCCCCCCCCCCCCCAAGGCAGTAAAAAGCGACAAAAGAATAGGAAGGAGGAGAAAATACGAGAAATGGGTTTGGGATTTGTTTTGTTGTGTCAAATTTGTAACTACTGTTACAGCAATGCTTCATAATTGAATTAATCTTCTTTTTTCCCTAAATAAATCCAACAGAGATGTACACCAAAAATGGATTGAGGGAGGAAATTATGAATTATGTATCGAAGATGTGAGGGATGAGATCTGGGATATGGTGAAGCCTGTGGATCCCCTTAAAATTACACTGCAAGATCTACTAGGATGCAAGCAAGGTGGTACAGTGGCCAGCATGCTTATTGATGTTCGTGGTTTCTGGGCACACGACAACAGAGAAAACCTTCTGCAAGAAGAAGAGGAACCTGAGGAAGAGGGTTAATTTTATGAAACTTAGGCACCTCTTGATCCTCATATTACTGTAACTAAAGCTAAGCAGGGCTGGCCCTCTAATGTGTAATTCTAATGGAAAGAATCTGTTAGCGGTGATTCTCTTATGTTGGGTTTCGTGAATGTAATGTAAGGTTGTGTATTTGCTTGCGATATCTGATTGTGAGAATGTGATGAATGAAATGGAATGAACGAAATTCAGTGGTTGCTTTGGGACTTCTGTATTACAGAGTGAGCCAAACACAACCAAGGTTGTGATTCCACAATTGACTTGGTTTGTTTGCAACGAGGTATGTCCCAAAAAATTAAGCCTAGGCCTGGAAAAAATTGGCTTGTATGTGAGTGTCAGGCCTAACCTAAAGGATGGAAGTCCTGGATTGGAAAGAGTCAATTTGATTTGCCTTGTGCCTGAATGGAGTCCAGTTGAATTGAACTCAAATTGAGTTCAAAGCCTGAGAGGTATAAGTCAGTCACCATTGTTCTAATCTTGAGTTCCAAAGCATTCAATGTAATGGTGTAATCCTAAACCCCTCTAAAGACCTAGGCTGCTGAAAGCCCTTTACGAATTATGACTCCTTAACATATTCTCTTAACATGTGTCAAACCAGGTTAAGAGAATCGGCCCGATCGTTGAACGCATCGGCCGAGTGCATCAATGGGTTGACCCATTAGATCAGTTGACCTGCTTTACCAGTCTACTATTGAAATGGGTTGGGCAGGCATGATTTGATAATGCCGTAGAATTTTTTCTATATTCGATTTTGTCGTTTTTCTTATTTTACATTTTTACATATATCCACATAAAAAAAGTAATATATTATGGAATTTTAGCTAAACAAAAGGTCCAGAACATATAAAATAAAAGGGGTGCAAGGGGCTGGGCGTGCAAAAAGCAAAGGTCGAGTTAATGGTTTTGTTAACTTGGTGATAGATTAGCGACGGCCAAACCCATTTATCTCCACTGTCTTTGTTCTATTTGTCAATGCTTGAAGTTGGAGGCAGTGGTTGCACAAATCGTTCTTTTTCTTTTGATCTTCTCTCTCTCTCTCCCCCTCTCTCTCTCTTCTGTGGATCTGAGCATTTGAAGTCTTGGCTATTGGATAAGCTTCACAAGGCTTGAGTCTCTGCAGCAACGCTGCCTCACTTTCTGGTGGCTATGTTGTAGTGCTGCCATCTGGGGTGTCGATTTTCAGCCGAGTCAAGGCCCCAAAAAAAAGTCAAGGCAAAAAAAAAATAAAAGGAATCTCTCCAGTTCATGCTATCGATTTCATCAGTTAGTTTACCCTGTTTATTTGGATTTTAAATGGTGTGACTTCTAGACCGTTGAAAGCATCCATTTTGACTAGTTAGTCCGTTCTGGTTCCTGTAACACCTTTTTAAGGTAACCCATCTAGGGAAACCCTCTCTTTTCGGCAAGCTGGCAATCAGTACAAAAAGAAGATATATTTATGAGTCCAACATAAAGAAATTGTCAAAGCGAAAACACTTCACCGCCTTAGTGGGAGGCGTTAGTTTTAGTCAGCAACGATATGAGTTTAAATATGCAAACATAGAACAATAAAGTCGCATTTGCAATTTCAGTCGTCAGATAAGATTGAGACGGTGACATTTTTACAATTGTATAGATTCGCGACATGCCGAAATCATCTCTGATAATAAAATGTTGTTGAATGCTTTTAAATGCTCACAAATGCTGTCAAATGCTATCAACGATATTGAATGCTAACCACAAAACTAAATGCCCTTAAACACAGCTAATCAAAAAACGTTTACTTCTAATCGCTAAAGCTAACAAACCTTGAGATGTCTATTGCATACAATATTCGTCACTATGCTTCCTGTGGAAAACTTGCCCACAAGCATGCCACGAAAAGATCTTCATCTGTTTCTTTGAATAAGAAATGCTTATGAGGGCGGGATGTGTCTTTGAATGCTTACACGTGCAAAATTTTGCCACCATGGGTTTCAAAAGCATAAACCATCCCTTTTTTATGCCCTTGGTCCTCACCAAAGGAAGATTTAACTGTTTTCGTCGAGCTTCATCTTTTTCACTAAGGAACTGACATGTGGACAGCAGAATTAAGAAACCTAACCAGGAGCTTGAAGAACATGAACCACCATAGTCCGAAACTAGGCTAAATAAGTCACTTAGCAGAAGACATATTAGGTTTTGACTTCTTGAATCGCATTATAAACTAGCAGTGCATACCTGATAACTTCAACTTGTTCACCCAAAATACTACTCATGAAGGTATTCGATGTTCCTGTAGGCATTTTGTCATTATCCAACATAGTGCTCAAGTCTCAAGTTGCCTCTATCGGATATCTATTGAGGGGGGAGGGGGGGGGGGGAATTCAGTAGTAAACCTACTAATAGGCTGAACCTCATGGTATTTAATTCATTTGTAACCAAGGAAGCAAAGAGAACGAGGTTTGAATTTTTAATCACATAACTGCATTTGAAAAGGGTTAAGGGCATCTACAATAGGTAACCATTTCCTCTCCTATCTAAAAATGGGAAGCCCATTGTCCTTCCACCATCATTGTAAATCCAAAATGGAATTTCAGCCTACAAAATGGGTGAAAAATAGGTAGGTCGGCTGGTGAAAGTGGGCGCCGTAGTTCATAGGAAGCACATGGTATTCATGCTTGCGTGCGTGAATTTTTCCCAGAGGAAATTCGCCAAAATGTCGTCAGTCAAGCCCCCGAGTTGTTGCATCTTCATGCTTCAACTAAATGCTCTGCGGTAGCGAATGGCTGTGCAACACCTGACAGCTCTTATCTCCCGCCTCTTCGCTTTCATTAACCAACTTGGATGTGCTTTCCTTTGTTTTTCCTTTTGTCTGATAATTGATATAAAATATTGTAGGCAATTAATTTCGCACATTACGCAATTTCTTTTGTCATGTATTAAAATTTCGAATTACTTAAATTTTAAAAAAATAATGTTAGAATATTCTCTGTAGAAGTTGTGAAATAATTCCTGAAAATTTATATAGTTTTATTATTGAAAGAAAATTATTTTTGGTTCAGTTGTAAATGGCAAGATTTGATGTTTAAGTAAAAATTCAAAAAATATTGACAATTTCGGCAAAAGAAGGAAAAATATACAAGGTCTAAAATGTTATCACAAAGTTTCCAGATAAGTCTCTACAAGCAAAAAAAAGTTGATTGACATATCAATGTAGAATTGAAACACAAAAATTCTAAAATTAGTAATCCAAAATAATTGTTGTTTGAAAAAGAATCATAAACCTTAATGATGTTGAAAAAAAGAAAAAACTAAGATGAGTGAAGGGTAAGAACATTGAATTAAAGTGCTAAAAAACCTTTTTTGATTAAATCAAATATTTTCAGTACACAGCATTATTTTTGGATTAAATTTAATAGTTTTTTTAGGGGGGAAAAGTTTAACATGGGTTTGCCATTTTACACAGCACTTCTATATTCCCACCTTCCTTATTTCTGAAAAATAACTTATTCACCTCAATGTACAAAATGAATCCAAATCAATTTGATTGGAACTCTTCTGAGAAGTGCTATAGGTTCTTGCTTCCTCCAAAGTGCTCCCACCTTTATAGACAGTTTCATATCTAATGATACTCACACACAATCCATCTTATCAATAAAAAAAAAAAAACACACTTCATTATTTATTTAACTGTTTACTTATTTTACTTAAAAGAATGCACTGGTAAGGTTTTTGCTACTGATGGCACAAATACAGCTTTGATCAAATTTAAATGGACAAATTGCACAATCCATAAAATTCAAATGAAACATCTTCATAATATATTTATTGGGGTGAAACCTATAGGATAGATCTACGTTCCAATTAAGAATTTACTTTAAAAAATAGGAAGAAAAAAAAAAATCTTATGCCTATATTTAAAATTTGGATGAAAAATGTATGAACACCCCCCGGCCAACTTTTTTGCTGGTTTAACGAGTTTGGGAGATGGAGTCGATAAAATTTCTGATAGTGCTGCTACATTTTAATCACCTACTGAATACTATTAGCTTACTACTATATTTTTTCCTTCTGCCATTTTCAGTCCTATGTTCGTTAAAGTCTTTGGGGTTCGTTTGAGCCTTGGAAAATTCGGTGGAAAGAAAAAAATTTAAGAAAGTGAATTTTTTTCCAATGTTTGGATTAAGGAAAATCACATAGAAAAAATTATGCAAGAAAATCTGATGAAAAATTTTCTAAAAATAAGTGATAGAATTTTGCTCACAAAAAACTAGAGGAAAGTTGAGGAAAAATTTCACACGAGCTTCACTTCATAGTTCACACCTTTTGTCCACCGCCGCTCGAGTCCTGGCTGTCCAGCCACTTGTCGGATCCGCTCTGGCAAGGCCTTCCACCTGCTACACATAGCCCCTCCATGCATCCTCCAATGGCTCCTTTGAGTTCGAGTTCGACTCTCCGACACCGGAAATTGAATGTACATGTCCTCTAATCGGTCAGATCCGCCCCATGAAGGTCTCCGCCCACCTCAAGTGTCTACAAACCCTTGTTCCATTGATCGATTTGGGGAACAATACAACAGTAGAGATACGAAAAGAAATTAGGGGTGGGGGATTGAAATTACTTGGACCCAATTCTATAGACAAATGAATTGTAATTGGAGAAATTAGAGAAGATGAAACATATGGATGAAGATTTGAGTGTGAAGATGACTACAGATCAGAAGATTTGAGGTGGTTTAGGTAGATTTTTCATCTATAATGGATTTAAAGATGGAGAGAGAGAGAGAGAGAGAGAGAGAGAGAGAGAGACGGGTGTGCATGTTGGGGGGGGGGGGATCTGAATTTTCTTCCTTGACATTTTTTTAGCTCCGAACATGGAAAAAAAAATGTACATATCTTTATCTCCTTTTCGCTCCTCCAAACTTTTTTTTTCCCAAAAATATTTTTTTCCATCAGACTATTCAAGAACCAAACAAGGCACTAAAGATTCTAGAAATTATGCACACACCAAACCCCATATACGTATATATACATATACATATATACATGTATATGCATGCATGTATGTATGTGTGGGTGTGTGTATGTATGTATGTATATGTGTGTGTATGTGTGTGTGTGTGTGTGTGTTGATTGGAGAATTTAGTGACTTGTCCAATAGGAAGGCGGCATGTGTCACTGATCAAGTCAACGGGGGGTCAGAGTTGGCCACAAGGAAAGAAGAAGGATGTTGGAGGGGTATAACAGTAATTTGTCCCCATAATGGGAGAAAGTTACTATGCTGCACTTGGGTGCTAATCCTAATGCTATAAATACCCCAACATTTGCCATTTTGGGGGACTTTTATTCAGGGGTATTCATTATTCGGTCCAAATCCGAACCAAATCGAAGACCAGCTTAGAACGGATCGGTTCCGACCGAACCGAATGAATTCGGTCCGGTCCACGGTCCACAATTTTTTTTTATTCGATCTTCGGTCCGGTCCGGTCCAATCCACTGGTCCAGACCAAGGACCGAATAAAAAAAACTTTAAAAACCGACTTTTTACTCATTCCATTTTAGTTTTCTTTTGCAACTTATAATTTCTCAAACGTTCAACTATATTGATTTGTTTTTCATAGTGAAAATATGTTGAAATTGTTCATATTGAAATAAATATAAGATGCTTTCATATCGTAAAAATTTGCGAGCTTGATAATTCGATTTGGTCCAGTTCGGTCCGATTTTTTCGGTCCCCTCCTAGTCCTGTACGTGACTTATTCGGTCCAGTCCACGATCCATAACTTCTCTCTTATTCGATCCTCGATCCAACCCGATCCGGTCCGGTCTAGTCCGGGGTTGGACTGATGAACACCTCTACTTTTATTAGTCATAATTTGACTACCTCAATAAACACTCTTCCAAAGCAGTAAACTCTCTAGTTCTCTATGCTCTTTTCTCTCTGTCTGCTTCCACAATCCTCCCTAAGACTGACTTAAGCGTTAGAGCGACCTTCCTCGGAAAAACAACCAGGGTCGGCCTTCGTGCAGATCGTCGAAGGCGGTACACATCAGCTCACGTAATCAATTGATACGTCAGTCACATGTAAGTCTGGGTGTCACCAACCATCAAGTAATTCTCTTCTGAAATAGATTGACGCCATCTGTGGCTGCGCATCGGCAAGATGGTTGACACTCGATCGAAAGCGTCGAAGCAAGGAGTTAAGGAAAAGCATGTGGTCATCGAGAACCCCTAAGAGGGCATGACACTTCTTCAGCCTGGAGCTCCAGAGAGAATTCGGTGGATCGCCCTTCTGCTGAGCAATTTGTCACACCAGAACAATTAGGGGAGGCGCTAAAGCAAGTGCAAAAGGCAGTGATCTGAGGGGTGTGCGAAAAGATGAAGGTAACCGAGCGTTAGCCCGAGCCCATCTAAAGGTTGGAATACGAACCAATACCTGGTTACACTCCTCTATACCAGCAGACTCGGAGTCGACGTCCCCAAAGGGAGACGAGCACTTTGCAAAGCAGGGATGCCAGGAGAATCATCGAAGCTAAGCAAGCTCTCAAGAAAGCCTATAATGGCGTGTCTCTCTCGGTATGTTACAACTTCCTACGCAACCAAGAGTCGTGGAGCCGGATGGTATGAGGAGCAAGAGGAGTCTTCTCACCCCTGCTACGTAGCAGTGGGAGGCTTCGAAGAAAGAGTTCATTTGCCAGTAGGTCTGTGGGAAGGACCCCAATGGGAACTCCGGCACCCCGTAGCACTCATCCCCCCTCCGAACGACCAGTGCCAAGAAAGGGCAAGGCGAAGGGTATCATCCAGGCATTGTGATCACCTTTAGTGATTGAATTAGGCCATCCTAGGCCTCCCGTGCTTTGGATTTGGGGCTCTTCAGAGAGAGGATCCTTGCCTTCCTTCTCAACACCTCTTAGTAGAGTGATCATGGAGGCACCACGGCCCAAGAAAGTCAAGATGCCAACTATCGATCATTTTGATAAAACTACCAATCCTGATGATCATCTGGATGTCTGTAAGGCATAGATGTACGTATAGGACGTCGATGATACAAGTTGCTGTCATTACTTCCCCGCCATACTGAAGGGGATTTGCCTGAAGTGGTTTAATGGACTCCTCGATGGGAGCATTACCTCTTTCCTTCAGTTGGCCGAGTTGTTTAGTGCTCACTTCACAGCGAACAAAAAAGAACGGAAGACTAGTATTCATCTTGCCAAGATCTGGCAAGCCAATGGTGATGACTTGAAGGAGTATGTGATGAGTTCAACTGTGAAGCCATCCTAATCCTAGATTTGCAGGATGTGGTAGCTTACATGGCCTTTCTCAACGGATTGCTCCCGAGAAGGTTCAAATTTTCCCTTGCTGAGAGTGAGGTAGCGACATTGGCAGAAGCCCTAAGAAGGGTTCAGGATTTCATACCAAGCTCAGAGATATGTGTTGGGGATGACTTTGTTCGATCAGACAATCAAAAAAGAGGAGAAGAGGATAAGGGTCCCCAAGCAGACAAGCGTCCTAGGAAGGATGAAGAAAGAGTCGGGCATTTTCACCCCACCCATCGGAACATCCTTATAAAGATCAAAGGCAACCCCATGCTAAGGCGCTCGAAGCCTATTGAGACACTGCCTAAATTCAAGAACAAGAACAACTATTACAAGTACCATAAGGACTACCGACACATTACCTCTGAGTGCCGCGAACTCGAGAAAGTCCTCCACGAGTTGGCGATCAGGGACTGCTCAACCACTTCTTAAGATAAGGAGGAGATGGGAATCACAATCGTCGTGACTCGGAAGAAACGAATGACAATGATGCTGAACACAACACGAAGATTATGGCAACCATCATTGGAGGGGTTGATGATAACAAGTTGAACGCGGGACACCAAAAAGCTCAGATCCGGAAGCTCACCCAACCAGGGAGTTTAAACCACTCTTGGTAACAACTATGTCATTTGGTCTGGAGGACATGCATCCCTTATAAACCCTCATAATTATGCCTTGGCAATACAATTCAAGATAGCGACCGCCATGGTTGTGGACACTGGGAGGTCTGTTGATATCATTACACTTGAATGCCTTAAGAAGTTGTAGTATAACGAAAAAGACTTGGAAGCTATCAAGACTCTAATTGTGGGGTTTTGGGGACAAGTCACGTGTCCCCTTGGAACCCAAAGACTACATGTCCGAGTGGGCAACAAGGAAAATTCACGAACTGTAGAAATAAACTTTCTAGTGGTGGATATCCCTATGGCATACAATGTCATCTTGGGATGACCGACCCTTAACGCTATCAAAGCCATTGTGGCACCTTACCTCCTGCTCATCTAGTTTTGAACTGGATGACCAAAAGGTGGAAAAATTATCGAAGACCAAAAGATAGCAAGGGATCGCTACTATGTGAGTTTGAAATCCTTGGGAAGGAAGAAAGAACCACACACAGGCAAGACATCCTGACCAATCAAGACTGAAAGAGGGTGGCCAAAGAAACAATGGTAGTACTTTCAGCCTTGGCAGAAGAGTACAGAAGGCCTCGCTCGGAACCCACTTTCGAAGTAGTGCCCTCCCCTTATACCCCTGTTGCCTAGAGCAAACCGTTCAGATTAGAAAAGACCTCGATCCAACGATAAATGACACAATTGCCGGACACTTGGCGTTGGCTCCTGATCCAAAGATAAAGGATACCAAGGACATGACACTCTAACAACCTTAGGAAATACTACGTATAATTTGGGTAGAAGGTAGTTGGGTGCTTGAACGAAAGAAAGGCATGTTGCACTTTACCGTGACCGCTGTATATTCAGTTGGCTCCCGATTTTACCTTTGTGAATGTAAACGCACGATCATTCCCTTGAATCAAATTTTAGTCGTTTGTCGCCAAGTTTGGGGGCATAGGGGCTTAAAGTGAGACAGTCAATCTAATAAGGCTTCGACTGAGACAGCAGGTCCAACGAAATGATAAAAACTTAATGATAAATCTTGGACAGTGTGTGTATCTGTGCATGTGAGGGCACACACATACGTACATATACACACACACACACACACACACACACACACATATATACACATGCACACACACACACACACACACACACACACACACACACACACA